>JAUIMW010000428.1:0-17667 GCA_033557785.1 Enochrus cinctus
TAGTTTCACAATTAACTTAGAAATCTAAACAACTGTTTTTTCAACTCTCTATGTCAGAGCACTTTAACATCGAATTGACTGTAGTTATATATACCATTTGCTATACACTAGAAATTACTTGCGTCGATCATCGACGTCACTGATTGATAAGGGGAGCAGTACTTCAAATTTGAAGACTTGGACATTGTAATTTTACACCACTGTCTAAAGGGTATATAGAGGAGAACATTGAAAATAAAATTCAAATTTCAAAAAAAAATTTTAGTAATGTACATGTCCCCGAGCATCATGAATGGTTCGATTATCACAATAATATCAGTGAATCGTTGTGTTTCTATATATATCCAATGCAAGTGGTATATCTTTTTACAATTTAAAAAACTGAGATTTTACATTTTTAATTAATTTTAGATATTAATATATAATAATTATACATAATTTAAAGGATTACATTTAAAAAAATTGTACTTTGATGAAACAAATTTCAATTATTTTTGATGAAGTTTTTGAAAAAAAATTGGAATGCTGTAAATGAGTATTAATGAGTACAAAAACCTACATCCATTAGCATATATATTGCTTTGCGGTAAAATTTTTATTCGATAGTAGAGCTATGGTTCATTCACATCACATAACATTCTGACGTAACTTGGTCAACAATCAATTATGGAAATGTCTGTGATAAAAACTCTGAATTATAAAAAAGATAAATGAAACAACAAAATATTGTATATTGGTTTCTAGTATTTAAAAGTGGCAGTTTGCTAGACTATTAATGTAAATATCACTAACTATGTACTTTTGATAAGTTGGATTTCTTTATTCAATAGTCAAATACAACACAGATATTAAAGTGTGTTTTGTCAGCTTTATTATATCAAAGCTACATGGCTGTTGTACATACTCACATTGAACCATGTTTATGTTTCAATTATTGTTAGAAGCGTAGGTCTTCGAGGAAAATTATGAAGTCACGACGCCCGAACCAGCAATGCTTGTAACCTAAATCAAACAAGAATAAATCCATCCAGGATGCTTATCCCAAACTAAATAACAATAAAATAAGAAAACATGTCTCACATGGACTCATTAAAACAAACAATTTAAAAGAATAATTTATTTTGCAAAGTTAACAATCCTATTTAGTATGATTAACAGGAAATAAGATAATCACAGGTATTGTTTACAGCATAAAATATAAGATATTGAAACTTTAAAAACATTATATAAAAATATTTTAAATAAATATATTATAATATTTCATAAATGAAATTTAAAAAAAACTAGATAAAGTTAGGAGTAAACATAAATAAAAATTAGCTATTTTTTTTTGTTTAATTGACTAGTTATTTGTCTTATGAAAAATCTTCATTGTAATCATAAACCCATTTGTATCTGACAAATGAGACTACTAGATTTTCAGAAGGCTCAAACTAAGGCATTCTTTTTTAAATAGTAATTGACTCTTGAAAAAACTCGAATTTACTAGCAAAATAAATATTACTGGTCAGTTACTTCCAAAAGATACTTCATAAAAAAGAATACATTTGTACTAGAAAACTTCCATTTTTCAGGACGGTTTCATGCAGAACTTTCTTTCCGCTTGCATATACGTAAGCATCTAATACAAGGTTTCTCCTCGGGGTTCCAGCAGTTCGAGTGGTAACAAGTGCCGCATAAGCCGCATCTGGTAACGATTTTAAATTGCCATGGGAACAAAATCGAGTCTCCTTTGCAAACTTCGCAGATAAATCCTCTGGCTAAGCAAAGCTGCAAAACTCAAACATTATTAAAATACAGCAATTAATCTATGTAAAATACCTACGTCACATTCAGTTGTATGGCGGCAGCACATCTCAGCCAAGTATTTAAGACGGCTTTTAAATTCTCCACTTCGCACATTTACCAAGTCCTGAATGGAATACACATCAGGGTCACAATAAATGTAGGAAGGTTCATGTCTTAAACATTCTTGAACTCTAAAAAATATTAGTATAATTTATTAAACTCAAAAACCCTTTAAATATTTCTTACGTCTCGGCATATCGACACATATTAATGTAATCTTTCATAAGAAACAAGCCCTGACGGTATTTTCTACATAAAACGAGATTCTTCGATCGTTTTCCAATATTTTTATTCAGCTCGAAAATTCGAAAGAGGGGATCAGCATACATTTGTTCCAATAAACGGTACGAAAATGTTGAAACAATATACCTAAATACATAATTGGAATAAATTATTAAGTATTGAAATTGAAAAACATACTAACTTATTAAAGTCCCATTTTTGTAAAACCCTGCCCGGAATTAAAGCCAATTGGTTTGTGTGGCACTGTGTACAAAAATAGCGCCCCAAGTAATTGCAGTACCTAAACGTGGAGGCATATTTTTTCTCTACTCTGAAGCCGCAACCAGCACATCGATAGTTTTGTTTTAAAAGCATATCTTTCCTCCTGTAATAAAAAAATAAGTCAAGAGCAAACTTTTTTATACAAAATTTATATTTTTAAGCAACACATCTTCAGAAAAATGTCAGTACACCTCAACACCATGCTACAGTTATTAACTGATAGTTACTAGAACAAAGGTTAATTTACTCTCGAACTTTCGAAGTTATACAAAAACGAAATACTTACAAATTGTTATTAAAAATGAGGCATGAAAACTCAAAACCCCAAATAGTGAACCTGTATAAATTGAGAAATGTATATTTATTTTAAGAAACATCAAATGGGAGGAATATAGGAATTTAAGACAATTCACGGATGGTGTAAGGCATCCTCTGAATTCTTATAGACGGACCGACACTCATACAAAGTTACTTACACGGGAGCCTTATGCAAGGTAAAAATAATCTGAGGTCTAGGAGGTGCCCACTCTTTAGTGCCACGCAGCGGAGTAACTGGTATTTCTTCGGTGTCATCAGGGCTGACGGGCCAACTTTTAGGCATAGGTAAAAGTGCTTGAGGGGCGTCCTCTTCAGATACAAGCCATTCTAACTCAGATGCTCTGCAAACATACCTCGTTATAAATATCAAAATTAAAATTTTTTTTTTTAAAAATACCTCGGTAAGTGTTTTTCATTAAATCGGCTTATAAGAGAGAGTGCAACGCCTTCAGCAGAAAGAATATCCGAAGCTCCGTCTGGAGCCCCTCTAGGCCTCTTGAGCAAGTCTGCTTCCGAATAAAGAGAAGCCATAGACATGGAAAGTCCCCTGTTATCAACCAAGTTGGCAGCTTCATCTATTTCCAAATCTTCGATGTCTTCAGAGCTGTGGGTGTCGGAAGAAACAGATGTAGAAAATGGGCTTGTGCTTGCTTCTGTTGTGGTAGTATCGATATTTGTGTCTCCTATAACCCCCCACATTCTGCGCTGCTTCTCCTCAAGTTTTTGCCTCCGCCTCATGCGTATCCTTTGCTTTAAATCCATAATTTCTTCGTCACTTTCTTCGGCTTGCTCGTCGACTAGTTTTAGATCCCTGCGGCACCGCAACTGCTCCATTGCTGATATCATCGCCTCGGATATGCTAAAATGAGCGTTTTCTCTGTCTAATTCGGCATTTGCTCTCGCAAACTGACTAGATTGAAGAAACGAAGTCAAAGATTGTCCTTTTATAGGGCGGGGAAAGTAACCGGTTGACATGGGCAACACGCTCATCCCTCCGTCTTCTATGAAACTTTTCTTAGGTTGTTTTTTGTAGTCTTTCTGTCCAGAAACGCCTGATATTGCATCTAAAAAGCTGTAATCGGGAGCGGATTTCGAAGCTATCATTTTAAAGGGCGACTTAGAAGTTGAAGGTAACGAGGTAGCTAAATCTAATTCTTTTAGATTCGACCTTTCGAGTGAACTGCTTAGGGGAGGGGTGTATTCGATTATATCTTGATTGTTGAAAATGACATGTTTCGTTACTGTTTGAACTTCAGTTTCAGTCTTTTTAGGTTTTTCTAAATCTAAACGTTCGGTAACTTTTCCGGTTTGATTTCTTTGATATACGGGTGTCGAGGGTGTTGTCCGACTTTGTGCAATGGTCTGGCTGCGATCCCTTATTTTGATTCCTTTTATTCCGAGATTGGGCATGCTATTCCAAGCCTTCAGTTTGCCTTGAATTATCTTCTTCACCTGCTTTTTGCCTGTTAAGTTTTCTTCGTTTTCGCTGACTGAGGCAGTCATATTGTGCATAGTTTTGCTTCTGGTTGTGCTGTTTTGGTTTAACATTTTGAAGTGGGCGTCAGGGAAGGAAGAGCACCTTCTGTGAACCCGGTGGTAATTCTTTGCGCTTGTCTTGCTTAAAAACAAAGATGGATCAATTTCTGACATTAAGCTAGGCTGATTTCTTTCTACAGCTCGCAAACATATTAACATTGCTTCTGTGTATTTGTCCTGAGCTAAAAAGGCCTGATTTTGGTAGCACGACATAACGTGCGTCTTGTCTGATAACAGCCAAGATAATTTCTGGGACAATGAGTGGCTTTCTAGGCTGCGGTATAACCATATTGAACCTTTGTCGTTTTTTATATGGGGGGGAATGTGACTTTTGTACTCGCTGTCGACAGAGAGCATCGACTTTGATGAATCTGGCTGGAGCCATTCCAGTCCTTGTATAAACTGCCAATAAGCATTCTAGGAATAAAAATATAATAATTACAAGAGCGGCCTACTTTAACGATTAAAAGGACATAACCTAATTTTTTAAATATATAAGAAAAATTATGTATGTAAACTTACGTGTTCTCTGGAAACCTTACATCCATTTTTAAATATTTTCTCGACGTCATTGTGTAGTCTGTTGAGGCCCCCATAAATGTACCAGACATTAGCCACCTGACTCACCAAAAGACCTTCAACTGTACTTTTCAAATCCCTAAGCAGCTGCTGGTGTTTATCGTTTTGGTTCACTCCGTACATATTTTACGCTTTTAAATCGTTTAGGCCACATTAAGAAGAACAATGTGTTTTGGAATGCCTTTTCGATTATAAAACATACGAAACGTCAAAACAAATCCCACCCCTCTCTTCCCCAATTGTCATAATGTGGCGCGCAATTTAAAATATAAACTTTCTACAGTATGCCATTTAGGTTCACATTTGCTTGGCAGTTCTTGATAAAGGAATTTATTATTCAATAGGATGTTGACTTTTTGTTGTTTGGCAATAATCTTTGGAATGCAACAGGATGCAAATTATCTATTTGCACTGATAATTTTTGTAATACAAAACTAAATTGTCATGTTAATTTAATCTTTCAAAGAAGTTTAAATTTATTTATTTTTATTACTTCACGCCCACAAAATGATTTTTACTTTTATTATATAAAAATACAGCATTTGAGGACTGCTCTCCTTGCTACGTTACTTCTACATATATAGATGTGCTATTTAAACATACATTACTCGATAATAAACATTTGCAGAGCAAGATAAAAATACAAAATACATAAGTCACAAATAAAAATATACACACAAACAGTATGGTGGAGATATTGGGCATACTAGTCAGAAGATAAGAGCACAGCCCTCACAGCCACCAGGAACCGAACCAGATACATAATGGAGATGTCCACCGAATTTTTTTACGATCGATAGCTCCGCACATTCTTTACAATAGGGAACCAACATTAGTTCTCAGAGTAGCCAGCCTGTCCACAGAATGCTGGCAAGTAGATAGCCATGACACACGCTGGGAAAGAGCCATCCAACAATACATTGAATAACCCATAGAAGTAATGCACCAGGGTCATCAACCTACAATCCAAGAGGCCTTTGAGATCAAAGACCACAGGTAAATCCCCCTTTGAAAACCCCTCACCCTAAAGACCACTACTTCTGATGTACATATGTTTCAGGAAGCGCTTCTGTACACAATCTAATGCATCAATATGTCTCCAATAGAATGGACCTCAAACAATACTAGGATACTCAAGCCTGGACCTAACCAATGTTATTGTTATTATATATTATATTGTTATTGAACTCGGAGTTATTAAACATGCAATTATTATGGATTACAAATCCTAAGATTCAAGCGGCAAAGTCAACTACCTAGAAAGTGATGAGACAGCTGAAGATGAGTGACAAAAAGTGAAAAAAAAAAGATGAATAAGAAACAAAGTGTAAGAAATAAAAACATCCAAGGTTTCAAAAACCTACAAAGAAAAAACCATGTGATTAAGAGACAAGCTACGAATGTGTCTTTGAAAGAAGCAGATCGATTAGTACACATGCATATATACCGACTGCATAAGGACTCCACAGAGGAAGAATTGAGTGATTATCTGAAAGAAAATGAAGATTGAGAAAAAAGCAAAAAATGATACTATGCCAAATACAAAAACTCAACCATTGTATAGTAATTAATACGCTTGAAGCTTTCCTGTCTACACAAATATGCATAATATCAATAACAGAACACTGATTGAATTTGAATCAATTGGAAGTTACAATATTTAAAACTAGCAAAACAAGCAACACTACAAGCCTTGGATTTCATTGTGAAAACATATGGTAATAATTCTATTAATATGTCTGAAGAATTTAATATTAATTTCATTAAAGAGTAAGTTAGAGATGCTTGCCACCGCTTTTGGTTTAAAACCAAAACTTGTTGAAACAAGTCATGTTACTGACCAGACAGAAACATGTATGGACAATAAAATACAGGCAGTTAAAAAAAACAAACATTCAAGAGTTTAGGATGGCTATTAAATATGAAGATTGGTCGGCTCTTTATAAGATACCATTGGTGTCAGCAGCATTTACCTACTTCCATCAAATAATCATTTGAAATATGTATACGCTTTAGGAGTAATGCACATAGTACGGAAAGTCGACGCTTCGTTTACAATTTGCAAACATTTTAAGTTGGAGTATATAAACAGTTTAAATAAACAGTTTGGTCTTTGATAAAAGCTGAAATAAACCTAAAAATCTGGACACAAATTTTACATTTCAAAATTGCATTCATTATTTTACAGATGCATTGAAATCACTTCTACAGACAGCAAACATGGAAAATTGCTTAGAGCTGTTAAAAATGGAAAACATAGATAGGATTAGGTCATTCCTCACTGGTTTTGTGGAAGTTGAGGAAGTGCAAAAGTTATAAAAAATATTAAATCAAAAGATACTCAAGATATATATAGATTTTCTACAGCCTTGTTGAAAAAGTTTGCGAATAAAATTATATATATCAGACTTTTTCCAGATGAGCTAAACTCATTGCAGTATATAAGAAAGGAAACAGCGATAACTGTGAGAATTACTGGCCAGGCTCTGTCTAACCTGCGCTACTGAGTTCTTCTGGAAGATAGGACGAAAAAAGAGACATCAATCTATTAAAAAAAGACCCCAACTTGGTCAACAGGATAGAGTGGTTCAGATGATCAAATCCAGATACAGTACATTAACCTGATCCTTCCCACCCAAGCGCATGATACTATGGTAATGGGAAGAAAAAGGAGGCAATTGAGAAGGGAGAAGACAATTATGCACCATGAAAATGAATTATGAATGGCAAAGATGCTTCCTGAAACAAATAAATTTCCAGAATTAGCGAGGATCATGCCTCAGAGTCCTCATCTTCATCATGTCGTGGCTAAACCAAGGGGGTTAGGGCCAACAGACGCAAACCGCTGAATACATCTCTCAAAGTTAGAAAAAAGAGCGCAAATAATTAATATACTAACAGCAGGAGCAACGTGGACCCTGACACAAGTCATATCTCCGCGTCACAGAAAGGCAATCACGAGGCTCAGCAGCCCTATTACATGTGCATGAATCAGAAAAGCCTATAGGAATTCCAGGATCGCATCTAGGACAACTTTTGCGATAACATGACTAACCTGAAGTGGTCGAAGCGCAACTTGCCCGGGTCACAAACCCACAGGCAGGAGGGTCTCAAACCAGCACAATTGGAAACCATATTTATATGCAAAATGAAAGAATTGGTCCCTGTACAAGTGTTCAAAAACAATGCAGTAGACTTGGTCTACACAGCAGCATCAAAAGTCGGACATCTGTCCTTATTCAAATTTGTTATTTCTCCCATTCCACCAGCCATAGTCTTAGGCCAAGAAACCCTTCTCCTGAGGTCAATGACATCCAAGAAACCCTCTACAGGTTTAAGTTGTTTGAGTATTCTGCATATATAGCCCAACTGCTCTATCCTATTTCTGGATCCAACTGCCTCTGCATGGCTCGTAGCCTGCAACATCCTTGCAGTCAACATTTTTGATACATTGGATCCTGGTCAAAAGTCTCTTAACGCACTCGTTCTTCTGTTTTAGTTTGTCATTAAACTCTTTTATCTCCTTAAGAGTCTCAACAAGGACAGAGAGATTACTGGTCATTTCATTTACCACACTGATATGTTGTGTTCTATTTTCTAAATACTCACGGCTCACTACGAACAGTGCAAATATAAAGTTTTTTTAGCATTATTAAATGATCGCCATAACTAACTCTTGTTAGGTCAACGCTTGCTCTATCATTATCAAAAGATTTTATAACACTGCATCAATAGCAGATCTACTTAAAAAAAACGCTATTCATTAGGAAAAACTTTGGATGGTTTGACAATAAAAATGATTAAACTTAGCTACTACTCATTTTGCATCACTTAAGTGATATAATAAATGAATTATTTTTTTTAATAAAACGGAATTTGAGTATATTTTCTTTCTGTTGAATGTTATGCAGCATGGACATAAACATATTAAGGACGAATACATGAAGCAAAGCTAATCATTTAAAAGACTCCAAGGTTTAAAAGTACTAAGGTTTACTGAAAACTGAAACATTAACATTAAAAAAAAGACATAATAAAAAATGTTTATATTTTCAAATAAATAAAAATAGTTTACAAAAAAATCACTGTAAAATGCTCCCCTCTTTAATAAGGGTCTCAGTGTCAACTATGCCTAAAGAACACAAGCAAGCCAAGGCAGCTCCCTGTTCAGCGAATCTTTTGTTTTTTTCCCAATACGTGGAACTATATTTTTTGCCATCTACACTCACAACAGATCGGAACAATTTATCTTCATTAATGCTTTCATATGTAGGTTTGTCAATATTATTCTTGTTGCACCACACAATTAGTTTGGATTTAGGTAAATCGGGATCTTGTGCGTATGATGCCCTGATAAAAGCACAATGTTTTTTAATAATTGTGTCATCTTCGTCAGTCTTAATTTTCTTAGGTTTTGGCCCGAACATATCTGGGGTTACTTCTCGCCTCCCTAAGAGCCCTTTTGCTTGGTATTCCAATTGTTTACATCGGCAATAATCAGCCATATTCCATATTGCACTGCAAAAAAATTTCAATATCTTAAATGAACCCGAATCTAGTGAGTTTACTTACCATATTTGCTCCAAGGTCTGGCACTCCAAAAACTTCTTCCCCCTTGGAGTTTCCTGCAACTCTTTTAACATATTCTGAATGCAGTACTTCGTGTTACTGGGAGCGTTATCGTAATCAACTGCATACTTAAGGTAATCAGTTATAACGTCGTCTAATTCTTTAAGGCCTTCTTTTCGGAATATCGAAACATTTCCTTGTGCAGCTCTGGCTATCATCACACTAGATGCTCCACATTCCTCTCGAAACTTTATAATGTCTTTGTACTTCTCTATTTCCCTTGAACCACCACTGAAACATCATAAATTAACTAGATATTTAGGCTTTTATGTAAAAGACTTACTTTGCAATCACAGGAATTTCAATAGATTCAGCAATTTTCTTTATTGTATTATTTCTGTTAGCGTGCTGGGGTCTTTCTTGCTTGGTTCTTCCGTGGATACCTATTGCAGATATTCCTGTCGATTGTAACTCTCTGACTAAATCTAAAGTATCTTCGATACTTTCAAAAACTCTAATTTTGCAAGTAACAGGTATTTTAACGTTTTGAATGAGTGTTGATAAAATAGCTTTTGCTTTTTCTGGTTGTGTCAACAAGGCAGCGCCCATGCCTCCCTTCAAAGAGAACTCTTTTGGGCACCCCATGTTTATATCTATGGCTGCAACATCGTTCTCTCTAAAAAAAATTCTAATAGAAAATTTGTTTACAAAAATCTTACTAGGACTTACATCATTTTTGCTACTTTTAAAGCACGTTGAGGATCACAAGTACCCAGCTGAACAACGACTTGCTTCTTTTCACGTTGACAAGTACGAAACACTACAGTACCGTCAGTCCTGTCTATAAAATCGATCGTTCCTAACACATCTGAAAATTAATTGTTATTATAATGTTAAAATAATGTTTAAACAGTGGAGTTTACCGTTTTCTCGCCTAACTGAACGCAAAAATTTCCAGTCTATCAGTTCTTCCGAGTAAACAATATCAGCTCCGTAATCTAAAGCAAGCAGTCTCATGGGAAGGGTTCCAACCCTCACCATAGGGGCCATGATAATTTTGTTTTCGTAAGAAAGAGAATTTTGATTCGTTGCCATTTTTTGTAGGTCGAGAATAACAATACATAACTCTCAATTTGATTGTATTTGATACACGTGATGTTATCTTACATTTTAGGTTAGAGCTCCTTAAAATTGAAGGTTAGCTGTCAGTTGTACGTCAAACAAACGTCAACAAACATCAAAATTGATCATTGACGTTATCCATTAATTCCATTAACTTCATTATAAACTTATGAAATTTTATTTATAGAAATCTATTCTAGACAAGCTTGTATTAAAATATTTTCTTTTATGACTCCGAAGTTCAAAGTTTGCATGTGTAAGATCCAAGAAAGAATAGCAAGGGAGAGTATTTAATTTCGATCAATAATTCCCGTTTTCGTACGCCGCTGAAAAACTAACATTGCACAGTGGCGTAACGTGGCGCATTAAAGCTTAAAATAAGCCCAATCAGCTGTGTAAGTGGGCGTGCACCCACTTATTTATTTTTATTTGAAATAAAGATACCGACCTTGAATTTATAATTATGTTGGGGCCATCCCAACGATTCGAGAGATAATTTCACTCTGGAATTGTAGAAATGTGAAGAAAAATTCCGAATGGACCAAAAACCGAGTTAAAATGATGACTGTCCATAGATATTCTACTGCTTTATCCCATATTGTTCTCCTTGGGATTAGTATTTACTGTTTAAAAAGCTATGGGATTAGAGACTGGAAAAGGTTGCCTCTTGTTTCTTATGGACTGATATTACTTAATTCATTGCTGGGAGTATGGTACTGGGGTACGTTTGTTCATTACTTTCCGCTTAAACGAAGAAAGGTTTATTAAATAAATGCATGTTTGTCGTTACCATTTTTATTATTTACGTAACTGTTATTATTTTGTGATCATCTTCCAGGCAATCCTCTTCATGGGAGGAACGTTGAACGTCCTTACAAATTAACAGCGTTCCTAATAAGCATTTTTACTCTGCCTGTTATAGTGACAGATACTTGGCTAAGAACGGGTTATCAAAAAGAGTTTGCCTACGCTCACACAGCAATGAGCCTGATTCCTTTAATTCAATATTTTGCAGCGAAAGTAAAAAACGACTTTATTGACTTAATAATGGCAGTAAATATAATATCCTTATCTTACCTTGGTTTTGTGTCCGAGAACTTCTTCGGAATAACAGCTGCGATATCTTTTGCATTGAACCACTTCTTGCTGGCCAAAGATAAAGACTTCCTGAACGTACCTCCTGAAGATGTGTACAACTATGGTCTATGCTTTTATGCTTATTTTGTGCTAAAGACCATTACTAATTGTTAAATTTTACTGTTATAAAAATTTATATACATATATCTATATTATACATCTGTATATATTTATATGACCAAATTGCTGGGCTTTAATGTAATGACGCATATCACTGTTGTTACTTGTCTATATTTTTTATAAAAATGTATATTTTGAATGTTTTATTATTGTACTTATTATACAAATCTAATGAAGAATAAAGAATTTTATCTTTGGGTGTAGTGTTTTTGTTTACTTTAGCATATAGAGATGTGGTTTAATTCTTGCACCACTGAAGGGAGATATATGTCCCAGAGCAAAAAATAAATAACTATTAATGGACAAATACATCCGAAAACCCCATATTTTTTCGTTATACCACACATAACATTCTTGTTAATTTACTCTTAAGGCACATCACCCCAACCATATCTACTATTGGGATACATTGTCCTGGGATATTTCTGCAATAGTAGGATATACGTATTCATATTCGAAGTACAGACAGTTTTTTTTTAATGTCAAGTAATTCATTATATAAAAAATATGTACAAAGTACTTTTTTATATTTTTAATTTAAAAGTTTTGTACAAAGAACAATCTTTAATTATAGGCAAGTTGAACTGTACATTTGTCCTCAAGAAATGCTAAAATGAGGACTAAATAGTCAACAAAACTATGTGTATGGAATAAGATTCTGTTAGGGGATATCTAAAACTAAAACCATTTAAAATATCAAAAATTAAAGTAAAATAGCACCCATGGAAGAAAGAAACAGCAATCAGGAAATACCAGAAATAAGCAAATGGCCCAAAAATGTTATACTACAATATATAATAGAAGAAATAAAAAGAAAGGCAGAGTGACGGCCATAAACATAAAACAATGTTTAAAAAGAAATATAGAGATATATCTCTGCCATAGTAGAAAGAATTTGTCAGTCAAAATTTTGCAAAAAGACATTGAATCCAAGACAGAAAAGGGAATAATAACAGACCATATTCTAACGAAATTAATGGAAAATCTATTAGTTGAACTAAATGAAAATGGATTATTAGACCGTAAAACCCTAAGTTTGAAATTTACTGACAGTAAAATAAGAGAAAAATATATTAGCATTAAAATATGGAAAACAAATTATAGAGGAGTAAAAGAACAAATATAAATAGAAACAAAACATGCAAAATAATCAAGTTTAGGGAAAACAATGATTGGTAAATAGAAGAAATAATGAACAAGACAGACGAAAGGGATATTACAAAGATGATTGAAACATAGAAACAGAATTACCATGGAAAACATTTGAAGAATCATCAGGTAATATAAAGAATATAAGGAATATAATAAAACAAATCCTAAGGAAATGGTTGACAATGTATGTATGTAAAGTAATTGTAATAGGGGGTTGAAATAGAGGATAATTTCGGTATAAAACAATGAATAATGGAAGCTCTTAAGAAACACCTAGAAAGGGACCTAGTAGAATCAAAAAAACAGAAAGAGAACTTGATACTAGGTAGTGTAATGAAAGAATAAGAGAAGAAGACACATTTAACATAAGGCAAAATAAGACAAAACATTACTAAGAAAAAAGTGCAATAAGAGAATGGATAGAGATATTAAACGGAATTTCTGAGACAAATGAAGAGGAAAACTTCACATTTATTGGAAAACAGGGAGCAACTATAATTAACTATGGAATTATAAATTAAATCATAACAAATTATATACAGTCGTTTCAGGTAATAAATTAAAATGAAGTTGAAATTAAATGGAACCAGGAATTAGCAAAATTAAGTACTCAATAAAAGAAAAGATAAAATGAAGTAATCATGAAAGAACTTAAGGACCAAATTAAGAAACTGAACAAGGCATCTAAGTACATGGAAGATGAAGCAAAAATAACAATTTTGAAAATATCAAACAAACAGTGGAGAGAATGGCGACTCCATAAAGAATGGAGGGAGATAAGGAATGATATTTTCTACTCATAAAGTAGGGAGAAAAACGACCCAAAAAGCTACAGAGGTTTGAGGCTGCACAATACTATGTATTTTGGGCGATGTTGCTAGCAAAAAGTTAGAGACAACCCTCCTAATGTTTCTCTGTACCTTTGGTTGCCTAAACAAAATTTGTAATAGTAGTAGTTTTAGATGTGATTTTAACTTTAGCCACTTATTTATTTTATTTTTTTATATTTAAAAAAAATGTATTCTTTTTTATTTGAAAAGAAAATCTCAAAAGAAATTCCGTGCTTTATGGTCAAGCAATTTTCTTATTGTTTTGTGTGTAATGTCGACAACTTTAATTTGTTCTTGACCATGCTCTATTATAATTATTAGAAATTACTTCATAGTAATACAATAATAAGAATATTCGACAGTTTATAAAATGCCATAAAAAATATTTTGGAATCTTATAATGGACAATAAATTAATTGTTTTCTCGTACATAGTTTTGGGCTTAGTATCTGGTTACTGCATTGGCGTATATTTACCTACTGTTCCAAAATTTTCATTCCAAGAACTTTACAAAAATTTGGCTCTTGTTACTTATTTAATATTTCTGTGTTCTTCCGTTAGTGGAGTTGTTTTATACTGTAAGTTATTTTTAATCGAATTTTCTATATGAATAGTATATCAAACACTATCTGTTGAAACTAAACAAATATTATTGAAATTAATTATTTTAAATAATTACAGCGTTCTCTGGTAATTTATATTATTAGTTTGTGTTTCAACCATATTTTCTATTATCAAAAGAAAATATTCCAAAAATTCTTGTGATTTTTTTTGTGAAATGTTCTGCAAGTACGGTGTTTAAAGGTAAGTATTTTAAATCTACTAATGTAAATTATCCAGATTCATGATTTAGTACCTTCCTTTCTCAATTTACAGTTGTGATTTTATTAAATACAATTTCAGTTGCAAAGGAAATTGAAGACTACCTAAGCAATCTACAAGACGAAGATGAAGAAAACCAATTAACAAGACCGAGGACATCTACAAATGTAAGAGGTAATGATTTTTTTTTTTTGAACTTATAGGAAAACAATATTTTTTCTGGTTGATTGTTTTCAGAATATAGAAGCATCACAACATTCAGTAATATCACACAAAAATTACATTCGTATATCGTATTTTTGCAACTTTCTATAGGGCTACCTTGTTATATGGTAGATCTTTGGGCAAAAAATAATTTTATGGACATTTATATATCTCTGGCTCATATATGTTATGGCACTTTATTGACATTGCTTTTCATTTTAAACAGTGATATTCGTAGCGAATATGTTAATATAGGATTTTCTACTTCTGTTTATGGAATTTTTTTAATCGGTTATGAGAAACAGAATAATTATATTTTGAGCAGTGCTGCTACCGTAAGTCTGGCCTCTTGGATCTTAAGAGAATACAAGTATATATTGGGGGTTGGTCCCGATGCACTATATACAATACTTATGAATGGTTTTCTATATTGTACTTTAAAGGCTTGTAAACAGTAAAATATATTATATTGGTATTTAAATGTTATTTTCTTGCTTTTTATTAAAATGTAGCCAAATTTGTAGATTTATGATTTAACACTAAATTAGGTAATAATAATAAAATAACAACAAAATATTCAGTCTCAGAATAATGTTTGTTATAGGTTCTGAAGATGTACATTTTATAATGTATTGGTTTCGGTTATTTGATCTACTTACGTTAACTGTAGCTGTGCCATGTTATTCAATGCACATTTGGATGAAACATAACTTTTTGTCGGAAAATGCTAGATTTATTCTTCTAACGTACGGTGGATTATTGTCGTTATATTACATTAGCCACGAACATGTATCAAACTTTTTTATGGACATTATTGGATTTTTAAATGCTTACTCAATATTTTTGTGTGGTTACGCTGACAAAAACTATTATTTGATTGGAGCAAGTACCTTTACATTTTTTGGATATTGGTTTACACGTACTTATAAAAATTTATTTAATAGACATCCTGAAGAATTTTATAATTATTTCAATTCTGGATTTTTATTATTGGTTTTGAATGATTTAAAGATGTTGGGTACAAAAGTGTAAACTATTTATTTAGTGAAAACTTTGTTATTGGCAAATTTTAATTATATTATTATGATATTACATTTTTATTAAAGTTTTAAAACATAAAGTGAATTTTCTTATACTATCATTTGTAAAGGCAAACTGTGCACATTTGTATACCGTGTTGCCTATTTTAAATAAATCCATTTTATTTTAGCACACATAAAGGATACTAAAAAGCATTCCACAGTGATGAAGGATTTAGAATGGACAGTGGCGTATCCTTGCTATGTAGCTGAAGTAGCATCTATATACGAATCGTTCATTCACCTTTTTACGATCATAATTCCTTTTTTTGGATTAATTTTGCAAGTGATACGTTACATCAATGGCTCCGTAAAAAATGAATTAATAAACACAATGTTGAGCTTCTGCTCTCTAGCTGCCATTGGAATTGGTCTTTTTAACGAAGACTACTATGTCCTTTCTACCACGCTTTTCTTCGAAATTGGATACTACTTATATATTGTGCACGATTCTGTGCTGTTCTTCAATTTATTCGCAATACCTTTTTTGTACAATTCTTTATATGTTGTCATGGGATGTACTCATTGTGATATTTAACAATAAAAAGTATCTACTAAACCGCTACTATTTATTTTTTTGTTTTAGGCCACCACAAAAATGCCCAAAGGGCTCAAGTAGCAATACGCGACTTTTTAACAGTAGAATTGATGATTGGTTATCCAACGTTCATAGCACACATAACCATCATGTATGATATGTTCTTCAAAAAAGCAAGTTTTCTTCCGACCTTGTTAGGAATAAACATTACTGCCCTTTCATTCTGGAAACGCCAAGCTCTAGATAGAGCTTTCATAATATTTACAACTATATGTTCAATCGTAGGTGTGGGAATTGGATTTTACCACGAAGACAGCTTGGTTATGTTCGCTAGTTTAATAATGAAGATGTCTTGTTCAGTTCTGTTTGCTCTTCGCTTAAATTTATTCATGTTCAATATTTTCGCAGCCATTTTCAACTTAGCTTCCTTGTACATAATCATGGGTTATTCAAACAACCAAATGTATAGTTTTAAAACAAAAATTAATACCTCTTACTGAAAATTATTTTTTATTTTCAGCCCTCGAAGAAAATGGGCAGGATTGGGCAAAGCATACGATGAACTCCTTGGCATTCAGTGAGATCACAATAGCTTATCCGTCTTTCATTCTCTCCGTTTCTACGTACTATTATTTAGAACTCCTTTTCATCCCGAGAACGCTATGGGTTTTTGGAGTACTCCTCGCAGTCACTTACGCCCTTACTGAATTATTCAACGCCACTTTTTTGTGTTACTACGTCTCTTTATGTTCGTTAAATCTGCTGTATGTTGGAAACACAAGAAGAAGGTACAATCTGATTCTCTCAGGCTTTTTGTACGAAATGAGCTTTGCTTTTTTATTTTACCAAATGCAAGGCCTTGGCTTTGGTCCTTTGGAATGGCACAATTATTTTCTGGCAGCTTTTTGTTGTTGTACTCTAGATACCGTTAGGTTGTACGATGAAGATTAAATAAACCGTCAAAAAGTATTCAAATATTTTTGTTGCCATCATAAAAATGTCACCGCGATACAAACGCCTCCAAGAAATCCACAGTTTCTTTTGAAACATTTTACTGCACTCCGCCCGTCGCCCCGTCGGCATATTATAAACGGTTAAATTTGGATTTATGGACGCTTCAGAATTTATTTTCATGGACGCATAACGGGATTATTACTGTACACATATCAGGTGACATGTCAAAATACAAGAGGGTAGTTACACATAAGCGAAATGATTGGAGCTTGTAGAGCATATCAGTGAATCACTCTCGTCCAATGGGGGAATGTATAAGCACGAGGGGTTCATCTAAACAAATAATAGAAGGGGC
>JAUIMW010000429.1:0-17653 GCA_033557785.1 Enochrus cinctus
ATGATCCATCTTTTCCTGTCCTCGCATTAAAATCTCCTCCTATTACTATAACCTCATCTTCAATTTCTTCAATAGCTCGAATTTAATCAAATAATTAAATGTTTAGTTTAATATATAACTCGAAACGTATTGTTTATTTACAGCGTTTTTTTAGCATTTAGTCCCCGCGAATTTCAATTTGAAAAAAGTAATAGTGTTATAAACGTTTAAATTTCAGTCTTGAAAACCTACAAATATAGAAAGTTCTCATTGCAGATGGTTTTCTTCTTTGTTTTTTAATATAACCAGAAACTTCTAGTTTTTACTAAAATTTGTTATCATAAATCTGCAATTTCATGGCGGTGTTAATTCAAATTATGATTATCGTGATAATGTATTATTTATATACTTTTTACTAATTGGTTCGATACAAGTCAACATTATCTCTTCCAAACAAACAATATGCAAGTAAACTGGATTTTGTTTACCAAAACTTTAGGAAATGTAACAAGCTTTCTTATCTTTTATCTCTCCATTTCCATCATCGCCTGATAAACAAATTGTAAAATTATAGTATATTTGCTGATATTTTACTGCACTTGACATTGCAACATATCGCTAATGCCTCAATTATTCTCTTTTGTTCCAGGATATAGTTAGAAGCAACATAATGAACAAGCTACGAGAAGAAGTAGTGACACTCAGGCAAAACTTGGCCGAACTCAACGCTCGAATCGAACAGTTAGAGACAGAAAACCAGTTCCTGAGGAAAAATGCCGAACCGGACACAATCGTCGCTCTGGAGTCTCTCCTGGCGCGAAAAAAGATACAGATTCAGGCCCCTGCCATCGAAGACAAACCCATAACTTCTCCCCCTATTTCTGCTTCTGACTAATGTCCAAATTTCAGTTTGATTAGTAAATCAGTCTAATCTACACAAATATTATGTACAAATTCTTACGTAATAATATAATCGTTTCTATTATTCTTAAGTTAAAGTACCTGCCTTCGGAGTTACCCGTAGGGTACTTGAAGTTTATGTAACCGAGGTTTCTTTGTGTTACTGGAAATTAGACTGATTTGCTACGTAGAATATCTTTTGATTCCAATTTTGACTCTATTGTTCGAATATGCTTTACACGACCCATATACCGTCGAAAGTTATTGTTTTATGGTGAATAAAAGGCAGCTCTCGTTTTCACATGTACCTTGAAACCGAGGCTGAAATAAAAAAAAATTACAAATAAATCGTGTGTGTCCATCCTTTGTAAATATGTAAGTAGATAAATTTATTTTTATTATTTGAGGATTTACGAAATGAAATAAAGAAAAATGTAGAGCTCTCTTAAATTTTTGTAAGGTGACCGTACTACGGCATGTAGATGGAGGAAAATTATCTTAAAGTGTAAAATGTACGCGTGACTCAACTAGATATTCTTGTAAACATCGACATTTTATATGTATGTAACGAGACTGTGTTATTTTTTCATGTATCCAAGAATAAATATGTTAATCCAAAAACAGTAGCTTTCGAACTACTGACCTATTTCATGAGTAGCTTGTAAAAAGAAGAAGGAAAAAATGTGATTAATGTAGAGTGAATGTAGTTCTAGGGTCCTTGTTTAATTTAAGTTTTGAGAATTTTAAATTTTTGTTGTTTCCTTGATAGTTTGTTATGTGTAATTCACTCTACAGGAACTGTACAAGAGTACAGTGCGTACTCGAGGATGTTGTCAGTGCATAAATATTGTGGTACTGTTCGTCGGGCGGTATGGAACAATTGGAAACGACTAAAATTATATTTTTTAAGATTGATCGGTGCTATTGGGATGTGATTTATATGAAATTAGAGTGTATAGTTAATATATTACGAAATGTGATCTAGTCTTGTTCCATGCGCTACGACGATGTTAAACGTTCCTGTTCGTTTTCTTGTTTTGAATTAGATCTGACGCGTCCGAGCAATTTATTTCGTAGGCCTAAGGTATTAGTCCTTCTCGATGCTTTAGTATAGTGACTAACCCATTATGGCTGTGCTAAAATATTAGTATACTCAAGTTATGTGTGTGATTGCTAAAATAAGTTTCGATTATTTAAATATTATTAAAACCTCGGTTGCGTACTTCTTAAATATTTTTCTATATTTTTGTGATTTACAAGTGTTAATTTTTTAAGAAATCTCCGTAATGTATTAACATAACTAAACCAAAGAGCGATATTACTTCTTCTAGAACTAGTATTATGTATTTCGCAATCATTCCATTTTTATTTAGAGCTTTCTCCTAAAAAGTTAACACTTTTACCTTGTAGGATAACATTGTTACTAAGTAGCAATTTTAAATTATTTTTATTTTTACCGTTTTCACAGCTTTCACAAATGTACCTAACAAATACAAAAAAAAAATATGTCAATCGATGCCTAAAGAGGAGTAACTTGACAGTTTTTGAAATTGATTCTGATTAGGCATACATTATCAGCTTCAAAAACATTTTGAGAAGAAAGCAGTGTTGTCTGGAAGAAAAATTATTAAAAACGGTTTCATTTCGTTTTAGAATTTTTCCTATTTGTTTTTATACATTAAGCTTTCACATCGCTGCTGGCTTTTGGCACACGTAACGAATTTCGCCTCCTTCGCCATTTAACTAGTTACTATTCTTCAGGCAATTGACCCAACAACTTCGTTTAAACATCATTGTCTAATAATCTTTGGAATTAGTTTGTATGTGATCTGGACATTGTATTGTAAGAAACGTTTTATCATATCACTTTTTACTTTTGTACCATTTACATTCGTTTATTACATTATTCTATGTTAATTATTATTGTTTAGAGTTAGTATTTCATTTAACATATACTATATCTTTTGTTTAAGCATTCAATTTCAGTTAATACTTCAAAATATCTACTGTAAGAAAAATTATGCGTGCACACGTTAGAGAAACAACTAAAAGTCGAAAAAAAAACAATAAGCTAAAACTACAAAAAAATATATCTTTACTATTGAACTTTATATAACTTTAGGGTATATTTATTAAATTATTGTAAAATACGAATTAGGCTCGTTAAAATTTAAAAAAAAAACAATATAACGTACATTTCCTAGAAATAATTAAATTTATTCTTATAGCGATTTTGAATAGATTACGTGTTAACTAGCTTAAAAAATATGTATGTGAATGTCAATAAGTACCGTAAGACTAAAGTTGATCCCCGTCATCTTTACATGTAAAAAAAAGTAACAAATAAGTTTTTTGAGGGAGATAAAATTCGTCATCCTTTTATTTTTACGTATGATTTGGAACCTATGGAAAATTTTGCATAGTAATTCTAATTAAAAAAAAAATACTATTGGTTTCATACGTAAACTTAAATATTTCTATAAAAATTACGTCAGTACTTATAAAACTACTTATTACATAAGTAACTCTAAAAAGTAGGGCCCTTAAGTCCCCCGGTTTTAGTTTATTGTTTGTGAGGAAATCCGCCGCTAAGCTGGACACCCGTTCATATCAGAACTATTTTCAACCAATATAAAACTAGACAATCCTGGCCCAATTTAGGGAAAACAGCAATGCATGTGCACGCATAAAGGTCGGAACAACATTTATAAAATAAATGTTAAAAAAGCGTGTTTGGTTTTATTTAAAAACAACCTTTCCGTTTCTTTTCCTTGAAGAAATCTATTTAATTTTATTTTTTTATGGCTGTAAAGGAAGTGTTTTCAGTGCTGTTTATTTGTTTTTAAAATTAGCACAAATTCATTTGTGTAAATAAGTTTTTTAACAAACACTAATTATTGCTATTTGTTGTTTGAATGAAGGATATTTATAGAAATTTTAATTGGCGAAATTTCTAATGCGTTCGAGGTAAATTCGATTTAACATGTAAGTATAAAAAGTTCATTAGCTTTACCACGTAGTGGGTTATAGTGAAATGTATATGCAATTTTAAGCACACTTCACTATATTCTTATATAAAAAATGTGTACACAGTTTTATATTTTAATCTTACAATATATTTTGCATTTTCTTTCAATGATAATTAATATATAATTTTATATTAGCTGTACGCAAACAAATGTGCGACTAATGACCTACTTTATACGACTTGGAACATATTTCATTGCAATTTTAGTATCTATTTATTTTTGGAATCAAGGCTTTATTTTCAACAATAGTTCTTTTGAGTGTCATTTACGCTATAACTTTATTTTTCTGGAAGCAATCCAATCCTTTTGCATAAACAGATTTGAATAATTGGAACTAAAATGTATTTCTATGGAATTACCAAAGGTATTACACATATGCCTTATTTCGACAAACTTTTCGTCATGTTTCCATCATGTGTGATCTACAATCATGCTCAACAGCCACAAATCTTTCAAAAGTGCTGCTGTTTACTGTCTGTGTACAGTTGTTCCAATTCTTTGTCGATATTTATTAAGGAGACATCGTATACATATATCAATATATTTGATTGTGTGACCACAGATTTCCACCTCTTTTTGCCTTGGTAATTCACTAGAATATTTTTACCACGACATCCAAGTGCTCTCTACCATACTTGCAGCACCATCTGTGCAAATATTCATTAAGTCTGCTAGTATCGCGACCTCGTCTGCTAATGCACATTGTTGTAAGTAGACTTTCATCATTTGTCCTTTTCTACCTTTTTTATGTTTATTTTCATTATCTTCTCTTTTTCTTCCTCTGATACCAGTTCTACCAATCAGACGCTGTCCCCAAGCTTGAGCACCTTTGTCACTTCAATCACTGAAAAATTCCTCTAAAGTAATATCTTTTACGTAACAGTAATTTTTTTTAAATTTAGTTTTAAATAAACTTTGGTTCTGTACGGCTTTCACAAAGGGTGACAATCTGTTATAAATCTTTATAGTGCTAGCATAAAGTCTCTTTGCGTAAGCTAATGTGCGACAGCAAGGTATGTAACGTTTATCACAGTTAATTATTGGGTAGTTGTGGATATCTTGGTTCAACTGTAAATATTGCAGATTTTTCCAGGCATATAGAGAAGAGTAAAGTACTTAGATAGGGGGCAGAGCTAGGAAATTAAATCGCTCAAACAATGGTTGAGCATGCTCACAGTCATCTGCCATTTGCAGTAGTATGTGCTTCTGGGCTATGAAGACTCCCTAAGCATGAGCGAAGGAGCCCCAACAAACAATGTCATAGGTAAACCTCGAATAGACATACCCATAATAAAGTAATTGTATTGAATCAGTAGAAACAACACTTCTTAAGGTGCTAAAAAGACCCAGTAACTGAGTACTGTTTTTCTGTTGGATGGTATGTTCGTTAAGATAAATACACCAGCTAAACTCAGAGGGCTTGTTTTTGGATAGGAAGTGGATAATTGCAGATTTAAAGGAGTTCAAAACAAGCCCATTAATATTTGTCTAATGGGAAAATGCAAGAGGCTTTCTGTGCTAGATGTATGGCCTCGGAAACGCTTGATGAAGACAAAAGACAATTTGTATCATCGGCATATAGCAAGGGTTTGCAGTCAACCGGTATACAATCAGGTAGATCATTAATTAGTGCAAGAAAAAGAACAGAGCCCAACGTACTACCCTTGGGAACACATGGAGAGACCGATTAAGGGTAGGATCTAGTTCCAAAAAGATTGGTCGAGCATGTTTGCAGTGTCCAGAGAATTAGTGATTCCACCTCCTTCATTTTCAATTAATCAACCCAGAGTTTTTCCTCTTAGGACTAACTAAAACAAGAAGTCATTATAGAAAGCATTAAATGCATCCTGAAAGGAGTCTAGTTCGAAAACCTCAGCCCAAAACCATGCGCCAAGTCGCTGGTTGAAATCCAGTATATTATTGTGATTAAAATATTGACAGTATTTGGTATTGCAGTTTATGTTGATAGGGTCATCAAGGTGGAACCAGAGGAGCTGTCAAGTGTGGTCAGATAAGAGGGTATCATAATGTATATCAATTAAAACATTGTGTGTAAATTTATCCCTTTATGCAGAAGTTTGAAGACTTGCTGTGCCGTACTGGCAACTCTCCACATTTTCTGTAGTTTCCACAACTGTTAATTACTTGCACGGGCTCCTAGGTGTTTCCACTAAGCATAGCCATAGCCATAGTCATAGCCATAGCTACAGCCTTCTCTCTCTTCTGAAAGCCTCATACACAGCCCTCCTCAAAAAACCGTTCAATATTGATGTTTTTGGGAAAGCGATAGCATCTTTAATCCCAATTAAGTGCACTTCTCATAAGACACTCACACGAAAGTAAGGAAAATAAAAAAAAGCAATGAGTTTTGTAATTTTATTTAAATTAAGCCGAAAGTTAAACTGCGTTAATAATAATACATTCTGTTAAAATATTTAACCTAAGGAATAAATATGATATGGATAATGCGACAGAAATTTATGTTTAAGTTTTAAAGTTAGCCACAACCGAAATGAACGTGTCAACGTATAGTATCATACATTTTGCTCGGAAATAAATATCAACATTAATTGTGAAATATTGTTTTCACCTTGTTTTACATTTAACTTCGTATAAAAATGATGTGTGAAAAATTGTTTATAAATGTAGTTTTTTTTTTATCAATACTGAAGTTGTTCAATTTATCCTTTACTTTCTACTACGATCGTGCTTAATCCTTTGCCTGGAACCACTGTAGTTTTGAATTGTTCCGGAACTGGGTATTCAACCTGAAATTGAAATGAAACATTTTTTAAATAAAATATTTAAAAAGAATTTTAAGACGACTTACGTAATCTCCGTTGCCTTTTGGAACTAAAATATTCATTTCTGACGATTTGGAACTAACAATTTCAACATCTAAAGAGTCGGGGCTTAAATAAACTTGGCAACCATCAGTTTTATCAATGGATACGGTTGGTACTTTTCCAAATACCTAAAAGAATAAATCAAATGCACTTTTTGTTTACGAAATTGAGCGTTTGGAACCCACCTGCATTTGAACTGACTGGCAATTAATGAACTCGATGCAGGACACGAGCGTATCGAACACAACGGAAGTCTTCTTGCAAGAATCCAAAGTGATCGAATTTATTTTTCCTTTAACGGTGACGGTGGAGTCTGTGCACCTGTATAAGTAGCAAACGTTGTTCATTTCGGCATTTTCTACAAGCAAATTGTGGTTTCCTTTTTGATATTCGATAAGCCACTTCTTGCCTTCACGTACGAAGCTGGGAGGCTTATCGACGGGACCGGCAAGTACACTCTTGAGGGGTGCGTTGCTAGTAGGTGCTTTGAATGGAGCTGGTCCCGTTCTAAGAGTAGGATTTTTATGTGTTTGCATATCAGCCGTAACTTTCTTTAGACTCTTAGTGATGTTTTCTCCTTGATTAATTTGAGCAAATAGTGCAGAACGATCATTTCCTGCGTCGTTAAGACTTAGAGCACTTAAATCACCGATTGGTGGTGGAGGTGGGCAGCCTCCTGGCGGCGGAGGTGGAGGAACTGCACCGGCAGGTGCGCTTTTTCCACTCCAGACCAAACCAGTGGTATGATATTGTTTTACGAAGGCCTGTAGTTCAGTCAGTGTTTGGATCCAGGATTTAACCCAGTCTACGTGTTTCTTGTCCTTTTCCTTCCAGTCTTTAAGGACTCTGTTGGTGTAAAACTGGCCGGCATCGTTCATTTCCTTGACGTAAGGAGCAGGAGCGGGGCTGACGGTTACCCATCCCAAGGCGGGGATACTCTCGCTGATGGCGGAAAGATGGTTAAAGTACGGGGAAGTGCGATGTTTTTCTCTAAATTCTTGAATGGCGCAAATCTGTTGGCTGGTGGGCTGGAGGAGCGCGATCTGTTCAGACTGTGCGGAAGGCTGTTTGGACTGACTAGCTAGGATCAAGTACTGAAGCTGGGCTTGAAAGGCTTGGTTTACTACTTTAGAATGTTCCGCGACATCTCCGCCGATCTGCTGGGAGATGCTTAGATATTGAGCAAATGGTCCTTGTAGGATATCCTCGAAGGCTTGGACACTCATGTTGGATGGTAGTACGTCGGCAACGAGTTCAACGACTTCCTTTAGGTCCAATGGTGATAATAGTAGTTCTTCGGTTTGTTTGCTGCAAAATAAATGAAGTATTGAATAGCTTTATACGAACAATAATTTAAATAAATTTTTTTCAGTTATAT
Source organism: Enochrus cinctus (assembly GCA_033557785.1). Lineage (NCBI taxonomy): Eukaryota > Metazoa > Arthropoda > Insecta > Coleoptera > Hydrophilidae > Enochrus > Enochrus cinctus. Next base: position 8,133 of record JAUIMW010000429.1, read on the forward strand.
AAACAAAAGAATGAAGTTATGCCTCATTAATCAGGCAACGCACAACGCTATTGCTAGAAATTTTCACATGCTTTATGCGGTGTTGTTTAACCTTGCAGGTTACTCACACACATTTATTATTAAAACAGTTTTTGCAAAGGAATTGTCTAAATTGTAATAAACAGCTAGTTTCAATGTTATTTTAATTATTTTTAAATTAAATTAAAGATTACACCCGATTTATTTGTATTAAAAAATTGACGAAATTTTTTTTTTGTAACTTAAAGAGCTACGTACCAGAAAAACTTAGATTTGAAACAAAAATGATTAAAAATGATCCCAAATAGCTAAAAACGTGAATCATAAACAAATTGGAACTGTCAACGTCAAACTGACGCTTCTGTCATTTACCGGTAATATGGTTCGCGCGCTTTCGCAAGATGGCGCTTTCCGCGCTCTTTTCTTGAATATTCAAATTAGGAGCTTAAATCGAAGAGAAATAAATTGTAATTAAAATCAATAAAGCACCGTTTGCAAGCTGTGTCGACCTTGTTAAATAATTGCCATTTTTATTTACATTTACAGATCTTTAACAGCGCTTTGGGAGCGCGCATTTAAAAAAAAATTATTTGCCTTTTGCTCTTAAGAGCAGAGGAATTACGGTCCAAAGAATAATTTAATTTAATTAAGTGAAATGCAAAACCGGCTCCAATCAGCTAAATGCACGTTTCCACGTTCACACCCATTTTATCAAACGTTACAATGATTTGTCGTCCGTGGGAGCGCCCTGATAAAACACACAACAACGTTGTTACGGACGTCAAGGAATACTAAATATAGAACAAAGAGATTAATTCTAATATGGATTAAGGTAAAAGGGAGCCGGTAACTCACCACAACTTCTTGACAGGCTCACAAACTTGTTCCAATCTTGTAGTGACGTTCTCCAAGCGACTGACGAGGGCTTCAAAATCGCTGGTGTGATTACAACATTCGTTATCGCTAACTGAAAATAAAAATCCTCGTTACTCATCAAATCGACATAAATCTATTATTTTCAAGTGGCACAATTTAATCATGCTTTCCGCCAAACACCTATCTTAGATTGTTGTAGCTATCGACTTTTGCGGTCGCGACTTTTTTTACGGTGGAAGCTCGCGTTTCTATATTTATATATGTTAAAGAAAAGTTCGCCCAAATGCTGAACGGGGGCATATTTCGGCTTCGCATGTTCTTATGTTAATCCTAGTGTGGCGACATTTTAAAAATACGCGACATTTACTTTTAAAAAATGTCAACTGTATACCTCACGAATTTATTGGCTTTCCACCGAATGACTACTGCGTACTGTGTCTGAGTACGTTTGTGTTTCCAGAGGAAAACGATAAGAATTATCTTGTTATATGGAATTCCGCGAATAAAATTTGTTATGTGAAAGAAATGTTTGGTTTTAGATTGGTATATCAAATCGAAACATGAACATGGCGATGAAACCCGCAGCTTCGCTGCTCCCCCTCTCGGCATTCGCTACACGAATGTCTTACTTTAACCTTCTCAATTAAACTTCTTAATATTAAGCCTGATATTCCACATCCTCCAACTGCTCAGGCTTCTTACGTTCTTTCTGTTGGTTGGTAAGAAATAAATAAATTTATTTGATATTTAAAAATCTCTGTAACCTTTAATTTAATTTATTTTTTACCAATCAACAGTAAGGACGTAACAGCCGAGTACCTGGAGGACATTCCATGTCCTCCAGACCCCCTGGTGGTTCTCCTTTTATTGTTCAAAATCAGTAAACATCCCTATATGGGTATAGTGTAGCATATGACATAAAACGAGAACCAATAGGGGTCTGGGGAACATGGAATGTCCTCTAGGTACTCGGTTTCATACGTTCTTCCTGTTGATTGATAAAAAAATAAATGAAAAGTTACTGAGATTTTAAAATATAATTTAGATGTACGTAGGCAGCAATGCGAAATCTTTTATTTATTTATTTTTTACCACTCAACAAGAAGAACGTAGCAGCCGAGTACCTGGAGGACATTCCATGGTGGTTCTCCTTTTATTGGTAAAAATCAGTAAACATTCCTATATGAGTACAGTGACTATATTGGAATAGAATAGCATATCACATAATAGGAGACATGAAATGACCTCCAGTTGCTCAGGTTTCCTACGTTCTTCCGGTTGATTATCTAGAAATAAATAAATGAAATGTTACCTAGATTTTTAAAAACGAATTAAAAGTACGTAGACTGCAAGACACAATTTTTCTATTTCTAATTGTTATTTAAAAAAACACGGAAACTGTCCATTTATTTATTTACCGATGAACAGGAAGAGCGTAAGAGCTGAGTACCTGGAGGACATTCCATGTCCCCCAGCCCCCTGGTGGTTCTTTTGTGTAATATGCTTCTCTCTTTCGGGTACTACGTTCTTCCTGTTTATTGGTAAAAAATAAATAAATGAAGCGATACGAGCGATAATTTTAAATCAACAGGAAGAAAGTACGAAGCCAAGACCCCCTGGAGTTTCCATTATTTCTTTATTTCCACAAACTCTCTGAAACATTTAGAGCCATACATTGATCATTTGACAGTATTACTGGTCGTCTCTACCCTTTAATATCGTAACTGTATATGCTCCCAACTTCGCTGCTCGCTAACTTTTTCTATTAGGGAAAATGGCAGCATTTATACTTCAAGAAAAATTTCAAAAATTGTTGCCTTATTTTTAACAATAAAAGGAGAATCACTCGGTTGGTCCTTCTAGACTGATATCGACGTAATACTGATAATTTTGTTTTATTAATTATAAGACATAAAAGATGAAATACCAATGGATCCGAGGGACATCGAATGTCCTCTAGGTGCTCATGCTTATTACGGTCTTCCTGTTGATTGGTATAAAATAAACAATTGAAATATTTCTGGGATTTTAAAATATCAATTAGAAATAGAAGTGCATTGCTGTCTATGTACTTCTAATTGATATTTAAAAATCTAGGTAACTTTTCATTTATTTATTTTTTGCCAATTAAGAGGAAGGACATAGGAAGTCGAATACCTGGAGGACATTCCATATCCCCCTGACCCCCTAGTGGTTCTCCCTTTATTGTTAAAAATCAGTAAACCTTCCTATATTGGAATAGAGTAGCATTCCTATGTTCTTCCTCTTGATTGACAAAAATAAATAAATGGAAGGTTTCTAAAAATCTAAAAATCATTAAACGTCCATATATTGGAAGAGTTACAGCCAATAGAGAAAGACCACCATAAAGTTTGGGGGATATAGAATGTCCTCCACATACTCCTATGTTCTTCCTGATTGGCAAAACAAACAAGACAATTATAAAAAAAATTAGCAAGTTTTGTTCGTTGTACATTTATTATTATGTACAACAATAAATTCTTATGCTAACAAAAAATTGAATAGAGAGGGTTTGCCCGAATATGCGAGCAGCGAACTCCGAACATATGCAGTTAGAACATTAACACCCAGATACGACCAACAAAGCTATCAAATTGGAATATGGAATTTTAATGGTTTTTAACAATAAGTTCAGCTTCTTTTATATTGTATTTTACTCTTCTTCTAATAAATTTTCAATTCATAAATTTAGTCATGAATTATTTTAAAATATAATTATAGTTAATTCCTAAAATAAATTTTATTTAATCTTCTAGTGAATAATTTCTCAATAGTTTCTCCAATATTACAGCAAATTTGAATCCTCAAATAAAATTATTTTAATTGAACTTTCTGTATGTAAAAAGAAAAGTACAATATAAATAAATCCGTTGAAAATGTAATATAAACATTGAAAATACGTTATACATATGTATAACAAATTGCACAAGATGTTACCAAAATAAATAATGATTATAACATCTTAGGTGTTTGCCAAGAAATTAAGGACATTTAACAGCTGTACGATATAGTTACTAGTATAGTAGATTCTTTAATATTTAAGTTAGTATTAATTGAAGAAATAGAAATTTCGGGTTCTCTTTGGGCACCAGCTCTTAATTAAAAATACAAAGGCCCATAAGTGCGTGGTAGCCAAAGCTACGTAGCCAAAGCATTTATGTTAGGTTCTGGAAGCCGAGGTGATTCAGTGGTGTTTTCCAGAACCCATTCATCCACTGTCTTTGGTAGGCTGTCGGAATGGAAATGGATCAGTAAGATGGTCCCCAATAAGACCAAGATTTGAAAAAGCATTATAAAACGATACAGTTTAAATGAAAGACAAGAATAACAAAACCACTTTCCAACATTTTTGAATGGAATCCAAATAACAAGTGAGAAGAAAACATACATCAAAATATTTTATTTAGATAAATAAACGTCAATAATAGCGATGATGCGATGCAGGAGTGCAAATTAGGTGCAGTTATCGTTGAGTCAACGAATGAAATCACCTAATAACTACTTTATTTTTCTTATAAGATTATTTTAAGCGAAACGGTTAGATAACACACTATATGGACAGGAATTACAAAATTCGGCACAAATTATCTTGTAATATTTTGCCGTGCAGCTAAAAATAGCGACGCGAATACCAACGCTAAGGATCTCCAAATTTAACTCGACAAACTCACTTGTTATGAGAAAGATATACGCACCTTTTCCACTGCAGCAAGAAGCTCAAGATTGTTTAAACATTTGAACACACTCTTCTACATCCGAACGAAATCGTTAGAGATAAATAACTGAAGATGAGCAATACTGTATTTTTGGAATCCTTGGCTCAAACACATTTTCTATACGCAATATCGTGGGTGCAATATATCAACCAAATTTATAAGAGTTACCGCTGTATATTTGTGACGTAACTTACCTCCAGCTACAATTGGTCCCAATGGGTCGAATCTGACTTTGTGTTCTGTTATGTTTTGAGCCGCGCTAATCAACTCGGAAAAGAACCTGTGCCTCCTCAAAGCGAGCTCGTCTTTTCCGACGGGGGTCGCAGGTGGCTCTTGAATGCCTCCTGTTTCTTCCGAAGCATCTTCTTCGGAAAACCACGTTGGAAGAGGTATCCTCCCATGGGCCAAGTTCCCAGGCATCCCCAAATTCTCATTGAGTTTAACCGGAGGACCAACTCCTTCGCAAAAAACTTCGTCGTCGTCATTGTCGTCAGATATCTCTATCCTAACATCCGAAACTATAGACGATTGTCTGTTGATAACAGTCTCTGAGGTAGTGATTGGTTGTTTGATGATTGGCGAATTTTGGGGAGTAGCTTTCGGCACAGGTTCTTCGCGAGGCGGTTCTTCCTGTACTGGTTCTTCTACTTTCTCGACGACTGGTTCCTCCTCCTTCGCGATGATGTCTAGATGGATGTCGCTTTGGGTCGCGACACTTTGAACACTTTTGGTCGTCTCGTTTTTTCGCTTCTTGCTGCATCCACAACAATTGCCGAACATCACTCTTATTTAATTTTAAAATTGATTTATAAACTATTTTGGTAACTGAAATAAACGGAAACATGTTTGAACGATTGGTGGTAAAAGGGTTGGTACGTGGACTTTTCAGGAAGTAAGTAATAAGGTCAAAGTTCATCTCTGAAACAGGAGAATTTAGCCGGAGGCTAAAACCTCTCGACTCAATACATTGCAAAAATAAATAATGGGGTAAATTTTAGGGGAGGGGGCGTAAAAACAGTAAACAAAAGCACGTTTACTTCAGTTACCAAAACTTAACAATTAGAGTCTATTGCACTACCGAAATCACTCGAGTCTTTATATTTAAAATTTAAACACATACTCTCCTTCGTGATGCTAACTGAGCAAAGTAAAGGGGCTCTTGGACACGAGAAAATTCACAGGAACGTAGAGGCACACGGAAAAGAATTTATCGAACCACATTTCGCGGGCGGTAAATGTCGGCGAAACCGATGCTGAATCTGCAGACTCCGGGACTCGAGAGAGATCCGGGAAAACGCCCTGTACCAAATTCAACCCCCACCCGCCATCTAGTGGATGCGTCAAAACAAACACGGAACAATAACATAATCCCCTCCCCCTAATTTTAATAAGGCCTAATATGAATTTCAATTTGGAACTGCGCTTTTTCCAAATGAGAATATTAAGTGCGCTTCCCCCATTCAAAGTGCGTTCTCTCCTTTTTTATGCACTTTATACAATGGACCTTTTTATGTGGCATTTCTTTGTGAGATGCGAAAGGGGATGCTTGCATGTAAAGACCTTTTAAAGTTATTTGTAAAAATTTTGTTCAAGTTTATTATTGTTACTTTTTTGCTTATTTTTTGTTATTTTAATATACGTATACATATGTACAATAAAAGTGCTAGCTGGTATTAATTCTAATAATTTCCATTCAGCCTCACACAACACCAGAATCCATAAAATATCTGTCATTGAATATCGACCCGCAGTGAATGAACTAAACCTATTAGGGGAGGAAATTCTACTATTATACAGAAATATTTACGAATCTATTTATACATATTCATAACATTAAAAAAATATATAAAATATTCAAAATTTCCGCTGTCCATTCACCGTATGTCATGCCGGTTTTATTAACGTTTAAATTATAAAAAAAATATTATTTTTAATTGCTGTGCTAAATTTATTTAAAATTAAAATATGCTGCATTGCGCTTTTATTTCCTTAATAATCAAAATTTTATGTGAAATACAGCATATGCAAAAAAAACATGAATGCACACACGTATTCGTGCAATATGCACAAATTTCAATTAATTTTTAAATAAATAAATAAATTAAATAAACAAACCGTACCGGATTTTATAATTGATAAATGAAACGTACTTTTCCAAAGAAGAGAATTCGAATAACGGATGAACCAAACAATAACAGATTTTTCCACATAAACAGATACCGTTCGATAGGATTATTTCCTTTGAGATTTTCTACTTACCAGTGCAGGAAGTAAGGGGTTAAGAGTAGCAAAACACGCACAGTCACACACACACTGAAGAAATAATAGTTTTTCTTTTTAATTTACCACATCCCGGATTTATCAACAACCGATTGGTTAGTTATAGGGCGTTTGCTAGTTTAACCGGTGACTATTCTGTAGTGTTACTCATGAACCAGCGACACGTATAGTATTTCAATTAGTTTTTTATCCACGTGCCCGCGAGTACTACGTACGGACGAATAAATTTAAAAATCGAATTTACAGGTTTCCTTTCGCTGGAAGTATGCCAGAGACAGCATAGACTGCGCTGCGCGCAAGTTTGTTGAATGGGCGCTGTAGGGACCTCTAATGCACTAGCGACATGTAAGTCCACTTTCAAACCATAAGATAGCTCAGCGCTGTCCAGCTGGCGGCCCGCGGGCCGCATCCATCCGCGCTTTTTTTTTTACAGCCCGCGAGTTACAGTAAACTTTACATCAAATTTTATGGTTGTTTTATGGTCAAATAATTTATTTCATTTTGAATGTTGCAAAGAGATGTATGAATAAATGAAGACCTGTAACATGGAAGTGAATTTGGACATTTTTTAACTAAATATCAAATGGAATTATGCCACTTTCGGGCTGACCCATTCATTGCACCTAAAGGAGCAACTGGAATACAAGTGTTCAAACAAACAATATTTGCTAAAAAAAATGACCCGCTGGCCAAGAGAAGTTGAACAGTGTGAGATAGGTTGAGCAATATAACATACAATTTTTAAAATTTTCACTAATCTATTCCAATCTACGACATTCATGAAGAAATCTTCAAAATAAATCCATCTTTCAAATAACTCCTTCGCTATGAGTCTTTAAATTGGCAACTTTGCTGCTTGCTCGCTTGCATGACGACGCAAACAAATGCAGTAACTCATCTTCGTTTGGTAAAAAATAGTGTCACAGATTCTACAATATCGAATAACGTATGTACGTTTGCTGGTGCGCTGCTTGCTGACTCAAGCAAGCCCTCGTAAAATTTATTAATACTGCTTCGTTTGGTATAAATCTTAAAAAATAGCTGCGTATGCTCGCTGTTTGCTGTCTCGAGTAAACCCTCGCAAGTTATAAATTCTCCTTCACTTGTAAATCAGTGTCTTAAAATATAGCTTCGCTGCTCGCTGACTCGGACAAGCCTCGCAATTAAAATTATTAATTCTAGTTCTCTTATAAATCATTGTCTTAAAATATAGCTAGCCCTCGCAAGTCAATTTATTAGTTGTACTTCGCTTAGTATAAATCAGTATCTTAAAAAATAGCTGGGTACGCTCGCAGCTTCGCTGCTCGCTGACTCAAGCAAGCCCTCGCAATTCAAGCTACTATTTCTGCTTTGCTTGTCAAACACTGTCTTGAAATATTGCTGCTTATGCTCGCAGCTTTGCTGCTCGTTGACTCGGGCAGGTCCTCGCAATCCAGTTTATTAATGCAGAGTGATTACAAATGATCGAGGCATAAAAAACGTAACCTAAACGCTTGTTATTGTAAATAATTCATAGTTTATTAAATTAATTATTCTATTATATACTAATTTTTATGGTAAGTACTACGTAGATATTTCATAGTTTTAGATACGGATAATATTATTATTTAGTACTTTTGTAATAATTTATAAAATTCACCATGTGCATGGTCAAGCAATTAAAACATATTCTAGAAAATATCATTTTTTTACTAATTTGGTAAAATGAATTATGTAAAATTGCTAATTGTTAATAATATAACATATACAATTTTGTTTACTATAAACATTTTAAAATTATCCATGTGTTATTTTTACAGATCATGATTTTCACGTCACAAGAAAATATTTTTCTAGTGAAAGCATACTATGGTTCCAGATAAATAATTAATGGAGAAGTTAAATATTCTACTGAACAAGGTGAAGCAGAATTCGCCACCATAATAAGCATGTTATATCAAAATTCGAAGAAAGTGATGTGCCTGTGTGATCGGAAACAATTACATATGCATCCCTACAAAGTGAATGTTTTTCATCAATTGAAAGAGGCAGACTATGCAGCTCGTGTGGAATATTGCAATTGGGCATTAAACAATTTAAGTAATGAAATCCTATACGTTACCTTTTTTTCGGATGAGGCATGGTTTAATTTATCGGGCTATATTAACCACCAAAATTTTCGAACATGGATTACTGAAAATCCCCACGAGCTAGTAGAAGTAGGTTTACATCTTCAAAAAATAGGGGTATGGATTGCCATTTCACGAAGGCAACTTTATGGACTAATTTTTTTCGAGGAAAGAATAAACTCACTTCGATACTGGGAAACACTTTTAGCTCCATTTATAGAACAGTTGGATGACATGGTGCTACAAAATGGGTATTTCCAGCAAGATAATGCTCCAGCCCATGTAGCACATGAAACAATACAATATTTAAGAGAATTTTTGGGAGATCGATTAATTAGTAGAGAAGTATTCTCCTGACTTAACTCCCCTAGATTATAGTGTTTTTGGGTTATTAAAAAATGAGAAGCCGTAAGAGAAGTTTGGTGGTCCTATGTATGAAAGAATTTTTAGTATTTTGAGACCAAGAATGGAAAAATGTTTAGGAGAGAATGGTGGTCATTTT
>JAUIMW010000430.1:0-17643 GCA_033557785.1 Enochrus cinctus
AGTAGTTTTTAGGTCATTGAGCATCACTATAATTATCTAATTGTAATAACAGTAATCATATAAACAAATTATTAAATCAATCGTTTTGTTCGTTTGTATAATACTTTTGTAGGTAAGATATAGGTTTTCAAACAAAAATGAAATTTTTTTTGTTTATTATCTAATAATTCTCTATTCCCAGGACATTAAAGGCTCCCATTGTCTGCTGTTCTTTAACACGTTTTCCTTCTTGAATTATATTTTTGTTAGTCTTTCATGTTACTGGATTACAAGATTCTTTTAAGAATTCTTTCTACTCACAAATTTATATATTTTATTATAATAATTTTACAAGGATTTAAAAAGTTGCTATTTTTTAAAAGTAAATTTTTTTTAGATAAATTTTTAACTCAACCATTGAACCAAACTTATAAGTACTATTCCTTGAGAAAAGTTAAAATTTAAGAATTTATTTAAATTACAAAGATATAATCCAAATGAAATTACTGAAATAACTAATTAAAACTTTTGCTCAGGGACAAAATCCCAAACTAAATCATTGGATGTTGGCTTTTAACCTTCTCTTCTGCCTTACAGTTCAGTGACATACTCTTTGTAAGGGAGAAGAAAAATATACCCTTACTCAAAAAAGAATATGTTATAATATTTCAATATTATATATTATCAAATATATTAATTACAAGAAATATATGACTGCATTACATTTGTTTAGGTTGAATTTAATTTTACTACGTTAATTAATGCTAATGTTTAACATTGATATAAGAATAAACAGAAGACCAATTAATAGAAAAAAACAAAGGAAAATTAACATATCTTAAGCTAAATTAAATAGTGTTAAGGTTCATGAAAAAATAGAAAGATTCATAAGGAAGAAACAGAAATTATGAAACAGAGTGTGAAATGATCCTCAGTCACAAAAGGTTCAAAAGTCTACAATGATGCTTAAACAGTAGAGGCATATAAAACTCTCACGTAAAATATCTGAAGATGTGTGATTTTTTTTTAAATTTAAAACTATGTCCAAGGGCTTGACACCAAAGAAAACTGCCGAGTCTAAACCTAGGAACATTAAAAAATAGTGAAGTACATAGTATAAGAAACGAATGAAAGCTAAAAGTAGGTCTTTGTAATAAAAAATACTGAATTGTAGGTTCCCAGGTGGGGAGCTGCGAAGAATTATTAAGAAATATTAAGCTTTCAATACATGCAGTTTCCTTGTTTGCCATCTCAAGACCTGTAACCCCTCACTATTTTTTTCTCTCAGAATTCCTTCTAACAAGTAGCTATATCATCATAGCTCGCGAAATGTTCTGTACGTACAAATATGGCACTAGCCTCTACCCAAAGGTAGAGAGACCAAGGGAAATTAGGTTTTGTGTGGCAATTAGATGTTTCTCTACGTAGTTCCTCCTTGGAGCCAGCCTGGCACTACACTCAGTAGTTCATACAGTTCAAAGAGAACTTTTGCGCAGACCGTTTTAATTGTTACTGCAGGAGGTATCGAAATACTCCTGGAGTATGTCCCACAATCTTCAAGTTAAAAACCGGTCACTTGCTACAACAAAATATAAGCACTAGGTCTCCACAAGGGTTGTTCTGCTTGCCAATCCATGGAGGCGAAGAGCATTGGCACCAGGCAACATTCAGTGTTGTTTGAGTCAGGCTTTCGTGTCATTTAATGCCTTGGAAACCCAGTTAATTGTAGCGAAGAGCTTTTAGGTCTCCGAAAAAGTAGGAGCCAAACAACATGGTAATTAGAGAAAGAACTTGTATGTTCACAATACACAGTTCTGAATCAATGCAAAAGTCTAGCAGCTAGGACTATGTATCCCTCATAAGCTCAATCAAAACTACGAAAATCAATGAACTGTTGCGTGTGCATCTTGCTTTTTCGACAAAAGTCTTGCATTAACTCAGTATCTCCTTCATTAATCATCATAGGAGATGAAAAATGGTGCCTTTATGTTAACATGAAACAAAAAAAGACTGGGTATCTAAAGATCAGCGAGCAAATTTTTGTGTCAAACAAGATTTTCATCCCTGAAAGACTCATAGGAGAGATATGGAAGAAGAAATACACTGGGAATTTCTTAGAAGGAACATCGCAATAACAGTTGAGGTCTACTTAGATGGCTGACAGAAGCAGTTCATCAAAGACCAAATCTCATGAGGTGATCCTAAAGCAAGACAAATATTGCAAAAATAATCATTGCGTTAGATTAGTAAGTGCCACAACATCCACTATATTTGCCAGATATTGCTCATTTGAATTACCACCTTTTGTTCTCTTTCAAACGATCTTCCCAGTGTTTCATTTTTTCACCGTCAAGGAATTAAAAACTGTTATAAAATTATTGAAAAGGAAGATTACATGATAGATTAGTTTATTTAAATATATAATTGTTATTTTACAAATTTTAAAAGTGTGCGAACTTATTGGACAACTTAGCAGATTAGTAGACAATCAAAATAATTTAAAAATTATCATTCATGTAGACAAGAAAATCTGCACTTCATGAATTGATACAGCCGTTTTTAAGAGGAATCTTGTATAAACAACTTAGAACCCAGGGAACCCAAGGCCTTTGGCACCACAGATAGCAACTCTTTCTTGAGCCATAATAGGGCGTTTTATTTACAATAGGTAGGAAATTTTTAATTAATATTATGCTACAAAAAATAAAAGTATTTTTATAGATATAGTTACGACCATACTTACCCATTTTTAGACACTCCTCATTTCACAAAGAAAAATACTATTAATTATAAATGTTTTGTTTTCAATAATTTCTAGCAGATGTACAAGCATATTTTTTTAAATTTTGATCTCAGGAAAAAAGAAACAACTAGTCACTTGAATATATTATATATTTGAAAAAATTTGGGTCCTTTTTGTATTTTTATAACACATTACCTAAAAAGTGTTACTGGTATTAAAGTATATGTATAATATTTACAAGGTACTCTTGCAATTATGTTCTAGAAAAGGTCACTTTAGTTAGCTTTTGGAGTTCTACGGTCTATTGTAATTGCTTTTTCAAGAAATAAGTTTGGTTACAAATGCACTAAATAAATGGGAATTCTAGGGGTTAATAAATGAACATAAATAAATTAAAATAAATAATATATTTCAAACAAAAAAAGAAATGAACAAACATTATTTCGTTTCTCATTATGGCAAGTTATACACAAAACAAAAAAAAAATGAAAAAAAAAAGTAAAATATCAACAGTTTCAATAAACAACCAAATATATACATTCATAATAATCAAACTTTAACGAACCAATGCATTTTTACACCTTAATTTTTATGAGATTACAAAAAAATAATATCAAACAGCACTTTACCAACTTTTCAATGTCTCCTCGTATACATAATTCATAACTTTCCATTGATCCCTTAGAGTCTTTCCAATTGTTTTGTGGTCATAATTAATTTACAAAATAATGTCAGGATAACTAATATTTTAAAATTACAGCACCTTCATTATGTGCAAACAAAAATAAGTTTGTAACCAAACTTAATTCGCACATCTTGCATTTGAAATTTTATTACTATCGATAGAAATATAATCGCTTAAAATATAATTTAAATTTGAGACAATATATATATATAAAAAAAACTGCATTTGTAATAAAATTCCATTTGCGTTAAACAGGGCTAAAACTCAATACTATAGATGAAAATGTAGACACAATCCCTGCTATAGTACCGTTAAATAGAATAACAAATATAGGTACAAAATTATTCATATCAATTTGATTTTTTTCTTGTCTTAATGGCCATAATCATAAATCTACATTATAAATTTAATAATTTAAAGTTTATAAAATATACATAATTTACATATATAGCATATGTATAATATATATACACACAGACATATATAATAACATCCACAACCGGTGAGCAAATGCTCCAAGATGTCTTATTTTGATTAATTACCTAGGCCACTACATTAGCATTGTACCAATATAGCAGTAGTAGAATATACTATTTACAAAAATATACAATGTATTACGTGAAATTCGTATATTAAATTACCTATAAATTTACAGTACTGCACCATAATATTTATATATGCCTAGCCAGAAAAAAAAATTCTGGTTAAAAATTAAAGGTAGGTGAGTAATGTGCCAATATAACTATTATATACATACAAATTTCAAAATAAATGTACCATTGACATACAAAATTGACTCGGTGCATCTTTGGCATACAATAATTTCGTTTATGTACAAATTGCTTAGTTCTCATCTTTCTTCACTCGCCTTATGCCTTCTCGAACATATGTCACCAAGTCTGTTAGTGAGCTGTGCATTGTTAACGGCTTGCAATGGCGATCCAATTCAATAAAAAAATCTGGAAAAAAATAAGGAAATAATTAATTGTGTTTTTAAAAAATTAAATAAATCATAGTTATAATTTATATTTAGTTATCATTTACCTTTGCTATTTCCATTTATGACTAAAGCATCTGCCTGGTCCCAAAGTTCTTGGTAAGAGATAAGATAAGGAAAATTTAAAGTGTGCTTTGTTATAGCATTGTACACAGGAATAGGAAGCTGCATAAATGGAGCTAGTGTTGGTACAGGTGCAGTAGGTGGACCCTGAGGGTTGTTGTTACGTGATGCCAACTCTCCACTGCTGTAGCCAGAAGATTGACTTCCTACTGAACCGACAGATCCGGCTGGAGATGGTGTAGGTGATAACGATGGAGTTGCTTGGCCAGCTACTATTTGGTTCACATGTGGTTCTGGGGCTATTTGTGGGCCCTGATTAACAGTCTGAAAAATAAATATATTATTATACATATGTCTACTTTTTTTAAAATTATATTGTCTTACCTTTTGAATATATTCATTAATGACTTTGTGGCAATCTTTAAACTCCTCTCTCATCATTTTGAATAATTTGTAGTAAAGGAGAGCTTGACATCGATAACTGTAAGTAAAAATCACCCATGTTAATAAGAAATACACTTGAAAATAAATTAAATTTTAAATTACCTTAAAACTGCTAATTTAGTATGCTTCAACGAAGAACTAGATGATGTCCGGAATTTTGATGAAATGTACCTGTAAAAATAAAATATGTTTGTAAAAAGTTCTTTAGTAGGAAAATTTAAAATTACTTACTTAATTAATGAGAGCGTGTCTTTGTACATTGTAAAAGCTGCCTTTTCAGTCACAAAATGTTCCATGGAATTTCCAGTAAGTAAAAAGTACAACACAGCCTCCAAATAGAGCATGCATTGTTTTATCACATCTACTTCTTTGTCAGCTTGATGCTTCAGCCTTTTTGCTTCATTCAAATATCCCTTGTGATCTCTGAAATAAAATAAATCTATTTAGAACATGTTTATAAAATGTAAAATTGAAAATACTTGTAGTATATATGATTATAATTGCAATAAATTTTACAAGAAAAGTAATTTGTTGATGAAAGCATTTGAATCCATTATGGTAATTCGAATTCTATATATTAAAATTATGGAGATACATTTTTATGACAAAATTGGTTAATTTAATATGATATAATAATTAGACTCAGTTTTCATAAAATATAAGCATAAATCTTTTGCAATTAAAATTTAGAGACTGCTGACTATTCTTGAATTAATCAATTATGTATAGAATATGATAGGATTTTCCACAATAAAGTACAGCTACAGCGTAGAGGCATCATCAATCTTTTTAAAATTCCTGGGAAATTCCATAATGAGAGTACTTTTTGCTAATACCAAGTACTAACATTATACAATTTTTAAATTTTATAGGAGAATTATTACAAATAATATCAAGAAAAATAAATTAAATGAATTAGTGAACAGAAACTTTTTATATATATTAAATATTTATAACACTAAATTATTTAATTACTTTAAAAAAAATGACACTTACCCATCTTCCAAAGCGACATTAGATCTTTCAAAATAGGAATGATACTGCCTAGTTGGTTGTACTTCATTACTTGACATGCTTCTCTCTGCAGGTGATTGTGAGATCATTGGAGGAGTTCTTGGGCCTTGCCTCTCATGGTTGGTAGGCTGTGTGGTTTGTTCATGTTTTGACGAATCACCCTCGGTTTTCCGCCGTTTACTTTTGTGACTCCTGTTCTTGTCTTTTTTGTGTTCTTTTCTTCTACTACTACGTGACACACTACTACTCACTGTCGACAATGATGATATCGAACTAGCACTATTAAGCCTTTTCCGGTTGTGCTCTACGGGAGTAGTAGATCTTCCAATTTCGAGTTCTTTCTCACTTTTTACTTTTTCCACTTCGTTATCACACACTATTCTGTCACTTGAGGATTGTTTTGTATCACAATGGGAACTATCAGGTTTTGGTAACTCATCATTGTCCTGCCTTGTATCAGGTAGTGCACTCCATTGACGCATTTCTTCTGACCGCTTCTTACTTAATCTAGGTATGCATACTTTATTTAAGTCAATACGTGATAAATCTATAGAAACCATTAGAGAAGCAGCTTTTACAGGTTTATCATTATTTGGAGCTTCAGTCTTACAATTCACTTCAATGGGTGAAGCAGGATGCACAACATCATTATTTGGAATCGGAGATAGTAAAACAGGATTACTAATAGTGGGCATGCTCTCTTCTTCAACTGATGAACTACTTCGTTCATAGCCTCCATCAATAACAATTACATTAATGCCTCCTTTTCCTTTTCCACCTTTACCTCCTTTTCCTCCACCTTTACCACCTCCCTTTCCACCTTCAGAATCACGTTTAGGTGTAAAGATATTTCGTAAAGTAACAGACTTCTTCTTATCTTGAATTTTATCAGATTCCGAAACAGTCCGTGTACTATCCTTACTAGGAGGGCTATCACTATCAGAAGATCCATGATTATCATCAGACGATGAATCACGAGGCCTTTTAGAAATTGGTTTATTAGTCCTCGAATTAACATCCGAATCACTATCAGTGTCCGTAGTTGTAGGTAATGTCTCTGCACTTTTAACACTTTTCACTGCGGCAGTAGAACGTCTTCGTTTGCTTTCCTTTTTCTTGTTCCACTCATTCTTTTTATGCAAATTTTCTTCGGATTTAGGGGGTTGATCTGCTACGTGATGTTTCAGCTTAGATTTGTTCTTCTTTGCCCAATCATCATCAGAATCATTCTTCTTTTTTAACTTATCTTCAAATTTAGGGGATACAGATCTATTAGTTTTCTTAGAATTAATCGATTCTCGATCAGATTCAATTCTTACGCTGCCTTTCTGGGATATATGAGAAGATTCAGACTCAGAACTGCTATCCCGTTTAGAAATCGTCCGCCTTCTGGGTGGTTTTGGTTTTTCAAATTGGGTTGTTTTTCTTTCATCATCTTCATCATCTGAACTACTAGGACTAGGAGGCGGTTTTGGAGGACGACCTCTTTTCCTTTGCTTAACAACTTTCTCTTCACCATCTGATCCACTAATCGAAGGTCGAGGTTTATTTAATGGAGGCCTTCCTCTTTTCCTTTTTACTTCATTGTCTGAACCAGTTTTAATTTTCCTGGGTCTTCCTCTATTTGATTTCTGTTTTACATTTTCAATCACCGGTTTAGGAATCTCTTGGAATCTTTCAATATTAGAATCCGCAGGTACATTTCCAAACTTCAATTCATCATCTGAATTGCTTATAGAATGCGTGGACTTTTGTATGGGACTGACACGAAGAACTGGCTTAGGTATTTTTGTACGTTCTGGTTCCTCATCACTATCACTAGCCGACGAAAGTTTTGTTATAGGTTTGACGGTCCTCTTACGTTTACGCGTGGAACCTTTCTTTTTACTTCCACTATCAGAATCGGAGAATGATGAGAGTAAAGATGGCACAGCTGTAGCATCAGCTAATACAGCTTGAAAGTCCATTGAAGATATACTGGCAGCATCAGAATCGTCTACTGGTAGCCTACTGTCCGGCTCCATGTTTCTTGGAAGGCCGTGAAATGAAGTATGAACTGGTGGAGACGGGGTAGGATCCATCCTTGGCTCCTTTTGATCCAAATAGGAAGCAAGATTCCAGCGGGGTTTTGCCTCTTCTTCAGCTTTTGGAGAAACGTGAGGAGGATCAACAGGTAATGGAGATATTTGCAGATTAACGGAAGAAATATTTTCTTCGACTGAATCATCACTGCTGGATTCGCTGTCGGATGATGAACCTGAATCGGAGGTAGAGCTGCCTACTGGAGATATTGGTCCTCGGGTAGAATCCATAGCAATAACACTATCCGGCATTCTGAAAAGAATAAAGTGTGAATAAATATTGTGAGGTTTAACAGAAGGGGGGAGACTTACTTTTCTAGCGGTAACTGGGATGATGTATAAGATTTGCTTTTCCTGCAATCATTGTCACTGTCATCCGATAACCTTAGGTCGTTGGGAACTGGCAATTCACTAAAAAAAATACACATTAAAATCAAAACAAAATTAAATAAAGATTGCATTAAATTACAACTGATTAAATTTAGGAAAGTTTTTATTAGTTCTTCCATTTATGTAAATACAAATGGAATGTAGATAATATGATTAAGATAATTGTTTAAGCAGATAAGTTTAATATAGATATTTTCAGAAAAATTGCTGCAATGCTATTGAAGTACCTAAATAATTTATTCATAATGTCTAAAGATTCATATATCGCAACAAAAACTGAATTACTCTTTTTTTTCGAACCCTGTATCATTATGTTATGTTCATTTTTCAAACAGCTGATATCAAGAACTATTAACTTGTAGGATATTTTAAATCAAAGTGATGAATAAGTACTTACATTGCAGAAGTTGTGGTAGGTTCCGTGGTCTTCCTGGTTATGGACGGCCTTTCGCGTTCTGCAAAACAAAATATCATGTAGTAAATTGTAAAGCCACCTGTTTAATGAAACTAGCACCTGCAGGCAGGTGGTTTGAAGGTATTAGTAAAAAATGGATATTTCTCTTAAATTAACGAAATATTAATGCTAAAGCAAAGAAATTATGGTTACCTATTTGGAAAAAATGTCTAATTTAAAAATTTGTACTTGAAAAAGTTCGGGACATGGTTTGCGGACATGCAGTTTTTTTTCTAAACAACCTTCCGTTTAGAAGGCAATGGATATCCTTGAAGTAAGACGTATTTTATTGCATGTATGTTTTGACAAATTAATGGGATTGCAATTGCCGTCTCGACTACTATCATATACGTTATACAAAGAGTCCAATAACCCTGTGAGAGATGTTCGTTTTGATGATAAGGTTCAAGCGATAGATCGTTGTTAGTGCAGGTATCGAGTCGTGTAGTATTTCCATGTCAGCAACCGACAAAAGTAATGGCAGGAGAGCGAGTCTCCAGTTTGAATCGGAAACAAAGGAAAATTGTACCGCCGTTCGGACTTACCGCGTTGCAGTGTTTTTAAAGTAGGTGCGCGATGTTAACGGCGCATCCATGTGTGTTTATTGCACGCGCACACAAAACAAAGCCACTTTTCACACAACAACAAAAGCCACGTTTTCCAAACATGAAAAACCCCTCGACGTTAACTTTGTCAAGTCCAATTGCTCGCTTATATATCGCAAGGCGTAAATTCTCCGACAAAGACGAGATGTTACATCCACCATTACATAAGTTTAGTGAAGCACGTCTGTTTGCGGCGTTGCCTATTTACGAACTGCACACTGCATTCAGTTGCACTGGGTATCGTCTAGTCCCCTCACCCTTCGAAGAAGTACAACATACCACCCCATGTATTTAAAACGGGCCCTATTATAAAATGAATGTCCCACAAAAAATCACGTACACAATTAAATGTATTAGTAAATGTTAAAAATTTGCAAATGTTTACTTACTTTTGGGCGATTTGTTAACTGGAGGTGCTTGAGGGGATGCTTCGCTTGTATACGATGACAAACTCTGAAACAAGTAAATAAACACATTGTAAACGTTAGAAAACAAATTGTTGTATAAATAAATTATTCAATGAATGTTATTCGTATAAAAGAAATAGTTTTATAAATTCATAATCGTTAATATTTTTATCTTAGAATAGCACGTGAACATCGTAGGAAGAAAGCTCATAAATTTAAGTGATAACAACTGTACAAGTAGAACAAGAGCTAGAGGAAGCGGAAGGATATCGCAATCTATGATGCATTTTAAATTATAAATATAATTAAAAGTTTAAATTTAATCTATGACTACAAGAGTAAAGTAAATCTTCGAGGATAGAAATTGTAAAGTATTTAAAGTCTTATTTATATGCATTTGTTATTAAAATGTATTGTAAAATTAATTTTTTTTGTATTTTACAATTCGAAGGCAACAGGATGAGGAAAAATATAAGAATGAAAATGTAATGATTTGTTCAAGACTGAAAACGATGTTAATTTTGCCTCTTGATTTTAGCCTTACGAAATTTATTACATATTAAAAACTGTATTATTTGTATAAGAATAACAATAATACGAATTCTAGTTAGAATGAAGGTTGGTTTCTGATAATACTACCATTTTTATATTTGCTAGGTTTTTTTGATAAATACGCGATTTAAAAATATAGCTGAGCATAATCGCAACTTGGCTACTCGCTAATTGTTTTATTGGTATATGATTCGATTGATATAAATGATTTAACATATTTCACAATTAGAAGGATACAAGATGAGGAAAAATACAGTTCTAACGTGTGGGTGACGTACTCGTAGTTACAGCGTCGTACTACCGCTGTTTCAAAAACAATTATTTTTTCGCAGTGCAATAAAAACAGTATGACCTTGTTTTTGTGCAGTAATTTTTTAACGAAATTTTAATTCTTTTGCAAGTATAATTCGCGGTGCGGCGTTAGCATCTCGTTCAGTGCAGTATCTGTAGCTTCAAAACGTTTAGTTAAATTAATAAAATGCTCTCAGTTTTTAAGATTATGTGACAGATGTCTTCGTCGCGTGCTTCAGGCAGGTGTTTTCTTCTTGTCGTTTTATTTTTAGAAACCTGTCAACGCCACCTGGTTTGCTCGGCATCGCACCCCTACTCGAAATAACTTCTTTCGGCAAAGAAATCTTCCCGGTCTGATTATAAGCCGTCGCGAATTTGAAGAAAGACTTTAAAATTAAAATAAATTCAGATTACATAGCGTATAACCAGAAATTACATTACCATTAAAACGTCTTTCTAGAACAATTTTGGCTTTTTTACAAGCCTTTAAAACATTTCTCCAAAAGTACAAAAGAACATCTGGTAGGGTACAGCGTAGCAAATTAGTAGGTACTTACGTGCAAGTTATCCTTGAACTAACTTAAATACGAGTTTTAAAATATTTAGCTTGAATAGAACATCCACAAAGAGGTGGAAATATATTTACGATGTTTTTTGAAAATTTTGCACGAAGGTACATGCATAATTGCTACTTTGAATGTAACAGACATTTATTTATTTTTCTTCCTTCACAACATTTGTATGAGACAAAACCAATGTTGGGTATATTTTTTTTGCTATTCAAATAAAAGTTTAGCATTTTTACGACATGTCTGTATCTTTAAATCCGTAATGAAATCAGAGTAAACTAATTAATATTATTATCTTTAATTAAGTAGGGACATTCTTTTGTTGGTCCTGACCACTAAATTAATGCAATCAATTTAATGCTAAATGTAGGTACTTTCTTTTATTTATTGACATAATAACTAAGAATAAATTTATCTTGCTCTTAATTTTAGCAAATATCCATAGCAGCTCAATAACATTAAATATACAGTTCAAAACATGTCGAACTCTATATCTATGTATATAAAAATAATACCAAGGACATATTAATAATCATTTAAAACTTTTTAATAATATTTGCACGTCAATTATGTAATAAGGATAAGTAAACAAAGAGCATTTTGTTATTTGACTTTGCCAATTATTAGATATAAAACAATTCGCTTACCTTTGGAAGACTTGGTGGTACGTAAGCAACGCTGTTCGAAGCTTCTCCTGTGTGGAAGGGAGTTGCCGGTATGCAGTCGACAATATTGTTGACAGGAAAGATCATTTCCTGAAAATAAAAAAATAAAAAAATTAAATAACCTGTTCATTTTCATTGGCAAACCAGAATTACCTTAAATATACTTTCGATAACAGGCTGTTGGGGTGTACCAGGCTCCTTCCAAGGCATTTTGTTTTGCTCAACGGGAGGGCGCCCCATATTCCGTCCAGAGTTTTGGAGACGGTTAGGTGGAGCACCTGGGGATGTCGAAGTTGGAGCAGGTTGTTTAGAAGGGACGCCATTGTAGCGATGACCATTGGCCATGCTGCTGCTTGGCTTGGCAAGCTGCTGATTGGAGTTATTAGACCTATCGCTGGGCAACTTGTTCTCATTGGGCTT
Organism: Enochrus cinctus; assembly: GCA_033557785.1. Taxonomy (NCBI): domain Eukaryota; kingdom Metazoa; phylum Arthropoda; class Insecta; order Coleoptera; family Hydrophilidae; genus Enochrus; species Enochrus cinctus. The sequence goes on from JAUIMW010000430.1 coordinate 12,360, forward strand.
GACGAAGTTGCGGTTTTGTTGTTGAAAAGATGATGATGAATGAGAGTGAGGTCTCCCATTGTTGTGGTGTGGCTTTTTAAACTCTTGTGGTGATGGATGCCTAACATGATTCGACAGGTGCTTCTGGTTGGGCAACTGTCCACCAGGACTGGGAAGGTTCCCATCGACACCGATGAGATATTTCGAATTATCAGAAAGTAATCGAACCGCTGAACTATATTCCCCAAGTCTACTCTCCACTAACTCATCCAGCCTATCTTTGGTAGATTTAGGTACCTGTAAATGAAAAAAAGTCTTTGTAAATTGGAGGAAAAATTTTTGGTTTTTGGTGAAGCTATTTTTTATTTATAAAATTGCATACATTTATAAATAGCATAATTAGCTTTCAAAGAAGTAATTTTTATGTCACTGTTAGTATATAAATTTACTATTTGTAATTATTTCTATTTATTATTCAAGTATCTCATTATTACAAAAATCATGATTTTTTTTGTAACATGCAACTTAGCACGTAGGTAATGTGCAAAACAACTTTAAAAACAATTGAAATATTAAGACGTTGCACGTGAAATAAGGAAATGTTTTTCTACAGTAGTGTATAATAATAAAGGCTTACCTTCACCGGTTCACTGAAGAGGGGGGCACCTGGTGATTCCTCTTCTGCCACTTGGGAGTACATCTGCGCCCGAGCCAGCCTCTCCCTCTCACGGAGGCGGTCTCTCTCCTGTCTGAAAGAGAAACACAAACGTTCAACAAGTGCGACACTCACATATTATAACACAAAGAAACTTAAAACAAAACGTTAATAATCCCGAAGAATATTCGTGCATGGTAAGGCACAACAGAAAACCACGTTTCGAAAACAACACCCACAAATCTAAATAGAATGAAAATAATAATAGCCTCACTGCCAAATACTTCTAATGTGTGTCAGAGAAGCATGACGTTCACTGACTAATACGTCACACAACTTGAGTATTTTGCCGGCTGATTGTCTGAGAGAGACCGAACGATACCGAGGTATTACATCTAGATCCGACTGTATGACGTTCGGAGTTGTAAATACGCACAAACTACCTGAATTCTATGAGCACTGAGAATCCGATTCTTGAAAGACACAAAGGTTATTTTAGGTTTTAAAACCCACTTTCACTGGCGAAGACATTTTCCCGAAAAAGTACACTACAACCTAAATTTCAATTACGTTAATTTGCTGAGAAAATGATGCGATAAACAGTTTGGCATTGACCTATGCTCTACTTATACTACGTTATGTGAAATATCATTGGGTATTTACGGCGCAAGTGGCGTTTTTGAATTCGATTGAGCGCGCGATTCCTTCGCACTAAACCATCTCAAAAACTCTAGAACGTGTGCCGTTGCACGCGGAAAGAAAACGTGCCGTCATAAATCATTAATAGATGCCTGAAGATGTCTGTACGAACTAACCGGAAGCTGCAAGATAACCATAATATTTTGCCTAAATACACTCCAAGCATTTACAGATTATAGTTTTTTGTTTTATTATTTTATGAATCAATTTGGAGGAGCCACCGCATATTTTTTCCAATAATTAATTTATTTTTAGATGAAGAGAATCTAGGGATTTCTCTAACCATGCGTAGAAAGTTAAAAACAAATTTTTTATAGCCCAAACGACGACCCTAGTAAGGCTTTTTTCATTTAGCTGCCTGTCGCAAGGGTCGCCCATTCAAGTCAATGTTAGAGGGGAATAGGGGGATACTTCCTATTCTTGTCTTTCACATCGGCTTAAATGGGTGCCGCTAGCAACCGACTGCTAACTAGAAATTGGGCCTAAAGTTTGACGTCATAGTGTACAAGAAAATAATGGATCAGGTGGTACCTAGGACGTTACCAGTTTTGGTATCCCGGAGAGGTCCGTAATTCCAGGAAAAAGAAAACTAATTAGAATTTTCTCTGTTAATTTTAATTAAAGGGTCAATGTTAGGGATTGAGGGGCCTTACAGATTTTATGAAACGATTTTGAATTTTTTTTTTGGAATTTGACATTTTTGATACTTGTTTGACGTTTCAAAGATAGGTCAAATATGTGAACAGAAAGTTAAAGCAAAGGAATATTATTTACTTGTTTCACATCACAAGGACATTATTTTGATTTTCATTTATTTAGATCTCGTGATCTAAATAAATGCCGCCGATCTATGCAACCAAACATACATTTCATGTTTTCTGCCCAAAGCACATTTGAACCACAAAAATCACGAAAAACTTCACCTGTGCTTACAAAAAAAATATTTAAATGTTTAATTTACATTTTTTAATAATTTTCCTATCTATTTATATTTATTAATGACTTCATTCAGGAAAATGGAACAAACCTCATGATCAGGAAAGAGATTCGAAATTAATTTTTGCACATTAAATGATATATGCATAGCAACAGCGAAATCTGTTGTTTCCAGTGATCATTGAATGGGGTATCCACTATAACACTAAGCAATATTGAACGATGATCTACCTATGTTTTTATCGCTACCATGGCTAAAATGCTGAGGGTGTGAAATACTTGAAAAAAATGAATTTAACAACCACATTTTTATTATTGAATTATAAAAATAGTTTTACTTTTTACCGTTTACTTGTCAAACAAAGGAAAACAATATGAAATTTTACTATGTACTCGTCCGATGAAACCATCATGGACCTATTTTCATCTTTTTTCTATCTCATTTTATTCAATACTTCTGTGCATGCTGGTTGCATATACTACTTCAAAACTCACGACCACCTTTTACTTATGCAACCACCATGTCAATATCCCTGGGATGAAAGACAGTGGTTGCATAAGTAAAAGGTGATCATGAATTTTGAACAATTGTGTACAGGTCTATAAACAAAAATATTAATGGCCGAAATACAAGAAAACTCTACTTTAGCGACGGTTTGGGGGAATCAAGGACATGCTCCATATTGGAACAGTCGTAAAACTGGGTCATCATAATAGTCCTTAGTGTGGAGCACTTTAAGCTGGTGGTTGTCAAAGCGGTATTCCTTAAAGTGGATAACCTTAAACTGAAGTTTTACTGTATACAATGTTGGCGCTCGCTTTACGATACGAAAATTGTTTCTAATATCAAAGATTGATTTACGCTTTTAGTGATATTTAAAATTTTTCCTTTTGATATTTTTCTTAAATAAATGAAATTTTATTTTTAACAAAAATTTTTATTTTAATTAATTTTTTCTCGAAAAATGAGCAATAAAAAAGTTAGGTCCACCATATACCGTATGTATATACCCATAAGCAGGATGAATGAAATATATCTTCACTATTTAATGGTTTTAACATAATTGCATTTAAATAAAATTTCCCTACAATGACCACGAATGACGCTTCAAGGTATCCCACAATCAAGAATCTCAAAAATAGCTAAGAAATATAATAAATAAACAAGCATGAAAAATTCCACTTCCTGGAGTGAATCATTCATTCATTAAAACATATTTTCCTTTTTTGTATTAAACACAGATAACTATATTCACAGAAGCCTATATTTTATATATGACGTGCAAAGTCGATTAAAACAGATGCATCAGCTCTAAATATTTGTTATTTTGGCCTAATAAAGAATATTTATTAAAAAAATTATTAGAAGTATTGTAAAACTTTCCAATTTCCAGAAGCTATCGGTACGTAGAGAGAAGGGCGCAATAAGCATTATTTTCTGGGAATGTTATTTAATTACGCACATAAAAATGTTTCAATGAGTTTACTAATAATTACTGTTTCAGCAAATATATGTCGTATAATATGCATTATTGAATTTATATTTTTACACAAAATCTCCAAGCAATTGTAATTTTGTTTTTTTAAATAAAGAATATTTATTAAAAAAAATTAGAAGAGATTAACTTAATCCTAAACCATATAAGGACCTCAGAAATTAGCGAGTTTAATTTTAACTGATAATTATGCTTAAAATTGTAAGGGTAAATAATTTATTCTCTATTAATGCTGAAATAAAATATTAAACCATATTTAATTAATCTTGAAAAGGTTAAGGGTTTTTGAATCAATTAAATGATCAATTAATGACGACCATTTTTGACTGATTGTTTTACTTATTAAAAGATGAATATTGGAATGTGATAACACAATTCAAAATTTTATAATTTTGTTAATAAAAAATAAAAATAAACATACTGTATCGACAGGGGAGTAAAAGTTGGCATTATACCCCACCAATTACGTTCGATTGGGATCTTTGATCTGCGTATGTAGCGTCCATATATAAATTCATTCATAATATTTCGGGATGACATCTTGACACTTGTTATAAAATGAATGTAACACGTAAGACAAGAATGATTACAACTAGCGTACAAGAATGAGCTAACAAATCACACTATCGCACTAGGAGTACTGAAGACTTGAAAGATCACCGTCTGTGACAAACAAGACACTAAAAAAATCTGACTGCATAAGCCCTTTAAAGGACTATCACTATCCATGGTGACCAATAGTGGATAGTCATGGACACCACCACCCCCCAAGATCACCCGCGCTTGCTATTGGTAGTGTATGTTCACTTCTATTTAATTCGAAATAAACTCATCATATTAAATTACAAAATAATTTAAAAAAAATAATAATAATAACCAAAAGTTAATAATCAAAGTTGGAATTGATAATAGATATGACAAGTTCTTGAATAGTAAATATGGTAATATTTCATCCAAATTCGCTCCATGACAGACTTATGTTTACGTTTAAAAATTTTAAATAATTTAGATATTTTATATTTAACATGTGCTAATAAATTTCTAATCGATACATGTGCTTTATAAAGTAAGTACATGTTCACTTGTGCTTTGTTAGCCAATATTGAACAACATATATTAAAAAGTATATCATGAAAAATACTTTTTGGTTGACTAGGGCAAATAATATTACCGTAATATGTATTTTACACGTAAGAAAAGGAAATTTTACATTAAAAAAATATTTGATGTATCAGACTTTTTATTTGAAGTCAAGTTATTTTATATTATAATAATCAGCTTTAAATTTGTATTTTTGGTCAAAACGGAAGATGCATATTATAAAAAATGGCAAAATTATGAGTTAAAATTTTGTTATTACAATAAAAAAATAAAAATATACATACTGGGTCGACCTGGAAAGAACATTTGATACGTTAGTCCAAAAATTACATCCGATTGGGACTTTTGGTTTGAACTTGTTGTGGGTATATGGCAATTTACTTTAAGATGGCATCTTTGATTTGTACTTAATACGAAA
>JAUIMW010000431.1:0-17621 GCA_033557785.1 Enochrus cinctus
GGAGTACCCCCCCCCCCCAGAACCCTTGGGGCAGCCTGCATTTGTGGGGCGGGATTTCTGGACATGGCCCATACCCGCCTGAGGTAGATTAGTTTTATCCTCCGACATTTCCATTCCTTTTTGTTGTTTCTCGCTCTCTCGCTAGTACTTTTATTGTTATGATCTGGGAACTGTAGACTTGTGGCTACAGGTAGTATAGCTCGCCTAGTGTGCTATAGCAACTGGTTGATAGTGTGCTGGCCTTAATGACCAGTCTGTGCCCATTCTTATTGTTCGCTTTTTTCATATATAGATTCTATTTTGATTTTTTTTAATGTAAACTGAATAACTGTTAGTTTTGTATCATAAGTGAACAATAAAATATTATTATTACTGATAAATGCTGCAAAAAAAAACAATTCTTCTTTTCAATGTTTATTGAATAAATAGAATTCCACATGTTTAAAAATTGGAACACCAGGCAAAATCGGTTAAATTGTAGCGATCATGGACCATGGACGTAGGAAACACCTTCTATCTTTGGACGCAATTTTTGCTTTCTTCTTCTTATCTAAGATAATATATCGTACACCGTTATGTCATTAATTTTCAATTGAATTGTCAATGTCAAACGTAAGTGGAATTTTAAAATGACTTTTATTTTAAAAACGGAATAACTAAAGTATTAAAACTAAAAATATATAAAAATTATTGTATTTTAATAATAATGAAACAAGTGTGTCCTTAAATAAATAATTTAAATGTGTGAAAAAACGTGCAATTTTTTAATTGAGGTTAGTTCTATATTTTAAAAAACAAATGTATACACTTAGGCAAACCAATTCACTTCCCTGTCCAATCTCCTGCGTTTGTTCGTAGGACGATTTATCCCGACGGCGCCTATTGTTGCGCCGAACACAAAAATGATTTGAATGACAGTTCTCTATTGTGTTTATGTCATGGCCTCCGGATGGTTCGGAAAACACAGAGTGGTAAATCGCCTAGCAAAAAAAGAAAAAGTGACCCAGACAGTTCAAATAGACATCTGATGTTTACCACTTATTCGGACACTTCGGTCCACAAGCGCAATTTATGTATCGTATCATTTCCAATAATATTTTTGTTTAATATTTTGCGATCGCTGCTATACCAAATTTTTGTAATCCTCCGTTTTATTTATTGTAGTTCGTCAAATTATTTTATTAAAGCACGTAGAACTGAGTTTAATAATGTTGCTATAGAAGGGAGTAGTGTTGTAGTTGAGGAAATACCAGAAATGTCACAGGTACATCGAAACTCAGGCCCAGGCCCCGGGGATCCACTTTTGGCTAAACAGAAACATCACCATCGAAGGGCCTTCGAATACATTTCGAAAGCTTTAAAAATAGATGAAGAAAATGAAGGTAAGTCTTATGACTTTTTTATGATATCTTTTTCTACAAAATAATGATTGCAATAACATATTTTATTTATAATAAGATACTTCCTAAAGTATAGAATGCATTATCTATAAAGAAATTTCACGTGTTTCATGTTTAAAGTTTACTTAAATTTGAAGAAGAACAAACGTTTATCATTCAAATGTTTATTTTAGGACAAAAGGATCTCGCAATAGAATTATATCGAAAAGGCATTACGGAGTTGGAACTAGGAATTGCCGTGCAATGCTGGGGAGGCCGTGGAGAAGTATGGGAGAGAGCGCAACGGCTGCACGAGAAAATGAAAACAAATTTAGCTATGGCTAAAGATAGACTTCAGTTTTTAGGTATTTATTTTGATTGCTTTAGATGCTGTCACGAATTAAATTGTTTGTTGTTTTTTAGATTCTAGCAATATATTTTTAGATATAGAGTATACATAGGCATTCAATTTATTTTATTGGATTCTTTTCTGTTTATACTTTTAATTACAACACTCTGTGTTACTTATTTTTTCTAAGTAATTTTACTTGGATGGTTGAAGAAAATTTATTGCACAAAATTTCTAATGTTTTGTATTACAACTTGCACAGTTTATACTTTTTACATAATGATACATTATGTAACTTTACTTGCATGTTAATTATTGACCCACTATATTTAGGAAGCGTATTATAATTACAGTCCAAGTTTTTATGTCTTCCTCTGTAATTATTTTATATTACAAGTTAGGAAATTAGAAATTTTTATAATTCTTACTATTATACTAAAAGTAGAATTTGATTATTTCTTTAAAAAGAAATGATTAATTCATTTTAGATAATATTAATACAAAATAGTGAAAGTTATCTCAAAGTAAATATTTTAAAACTATAATATTTAAATTAAGTTTACATTTTTTTTTTAATTATAATTCACAATGTGAAATATAACAAAATAACATTTTTACACTACCTCCATATTTTTTTAAAACATTATTTTATTTCATTTTTGTTTTGTAGAAAGCATTGACGGTTTGGAACGTATGGGTGTTCAAAGTGAAAATAAAAATGTAGCGAGTAAACTTAGCTACAGTAGTAATATACCTACTCTCAAACCTAGTCTCTCTACAACAGGTATTGTTTTATTTTTATTTTTTTATGCTTTTTCGTTTGCTTTAATTTAGTGGTTATGGTACCTTTGGTCTATCTGTAGAGTATTAAACAAAACTCACAAAATTTTGAACACCCTGGTATTTAGAATTGTTTGTGTCAATTAAAATACTATTTTATAGTTTAATATAGATAACTCAAAAGCAGCAATAGAGGCTATTTAAATTGTAATAATCATTTATATAATATATAAACTATATTAAACTAAAATAATTTCTAAAGCGGTAAGTTTGCTTGTTTAAAATGATACAATTCCTATAATTTATTACTGTTTTGTTTTTATGGTGCATACTGTAGGTAACAATAAATAACATAAAATGTGTACATAATATTTGTTGTACTACTACTACTAAGTCAACTTTTAGCAATATAGACTGGATTTTGCACAAGCTAACACTTCATATCATTGAATCTTAAAATTTGTACATACAAGAAAATTTTACTTGCAAGTAAACTTTCCTTTGTTATTAACTGCACATTGGTTTGCATTTTATTTAACAAATTTATTATCATGAAAACTATCAAACACAAGTTTACTTTCTAGTAAAACTGCTGAATGTAACCTTCCCAAAGACAAAAATTGAATGATAGTATCCTACTTGTAATGATAAACATTTTCCCAGATGAATATTTTATATAACCATGCTGTTGTGAATCCCTAGCTTTGTAATATTTTAAAAACTATTTCACTATACGCTTACTACTTGTCATCTCAAAAAACTTTTCATATTGGTTTTTAATCATCATTCAAAATGTTACAGCTTCAGGTAAAAAGTTAACAGTGCCTGCTAAACGTCCTGCCCATGCAACATTATCAAAAAGTCAGACTTTGCCTAGATCAATGGGTTCCAGATCAACTCCTGTTCAACCTGTTCGTCCGTTCAACAAAATGTCATCTACTCCTCCTGCAGTAAAAAAACAATTGTCTGTTCCGGGATCCAGCAATTCGCCATCTAGAAAAGCTGCTATTGCAGGTAAAACCACAGGTACCCGTCAATTTTTTTTATACCAAAAGTTTCATTTACAGGAACAAGTAAAACCACTAATAGAAAATCACCTACTTTACGAGGTGTGGACCCAAAATTGGCTCAAAACATCCTAGATGAAATAGTTGAAGGGGGTCCATCGGTACAGTGGGAAGATATCGTAGGTCAAGATACTGCAAAACAAGCGTTGCAAGAAATGGTGATACTTCCTTCTTTACGGCCGGAACTGTTCACTGGACTACGAACTCCGGCACGAGGACTTTTACTATTTGGTCCTCCTGGCAATGGTAAAACCTTATTAGCTAGGGCTGTGGCAACAGAATGCCAAGCCACTTTCTTTTCGATCAGCGCTGCCAGCTTGACATCGAAATACGTAGGAGAAGGCGAAAAATTAGTTCGAGCTTTGTTCGCCATAGCCAGAGAACTCCAACCTTCAATAATATTCATAGATGAAGTTGACTCTTTACTTTGTGAACGATCTAATAATGAGCACGAAGCGAGCAGAAGGTTGAAAACTGAGTTTTTGGTGGAATTTGATGGACTGCCAAGTAACCCTGAAAGTGAAAAGGTAAACAAACAAAAAATATGTACAAGCATTTTTACAAAAATTATTATTTTTAAGGTACTAGTTATGGCTGCTACAAATAGACCACAAGAACTAGATGAAGCTGCACTTCGAAGATTCCCAAAGAGAGTGTACGTCACTTTGCCAGATGTAGAAACTCGTGCAGAACTTCTTAAAAAATTATTGGCAAAACAGGGTTGTATGCTGACTCTTTCAGAGATGAAAAGACTTGCCACGCTAACTGAAGGTTATTCCGGTAGCGACTTAACTGCTCTTGCGAAAGATGCCGCTTTAGGACCTATTCGAGGTAAACATAAATATAAATTTTTTGTGGCATTACACATATATTTTCTTTTTTTTTAGAATTACAGCCAGAGCAAGTAAAACAATTAGATCCCGGTGCTGTCCGCAGCATCACAATAAATGATTTTCTCGATTCACTAAAACGTATAAGAAGAAGCGTTTCTCCTCAAAGTCTGGTGGCTTACGAGAAATGGTCGCTACAGTACGGGGACGTTTCTTTATAATAATACATTCCTCGTACCATTTTCATTAATCTGATGTGATTTTATACAGTACATGTATTGACGTAAATGTAGACATTATTTATTTTTTAATGTTAATTATAATATGGTGATAAACAGAAGATATAAAAAACATTGTTGTTTACATTACTAAATTTAACATATTATTGAAAATATTTTAATACACTTTAAATATTCCATCCAAAAATCGCTTTTATATGTAAATTTTAGTATTTGTAAATAATTCATGTTAATTTCGCAACTGACAAGTCTTTCAAAATTTGTTCAGACAAAGAATCCTTCTTAGAAGTATTTCAGGAAGTTAATTTAGATTACGTAATATCTGCAATAACACATGAAATAATATAGAAATTGTTGCCAAAGTTAGATTCAAAACATGATTCTACATAGCAAGTGCTTTTAATGTAAGATAAATATGGTACAAATGTTTGTGAAATTAAAAGCTGGGTATCAGTTTTATAATTAGATTTTTTTAATACAAAATAAAAAGAAAATTTTTGAATAGAATTTTATCTGCAGTCTAGTAAATAAATATTTTCTTCGTATGTAGTCATAATTTTAAAATTGATAAGTTTTTAATTTTACCCAAAAATTTATAAAATGGGCGTAAGCATCAATATTTATACATAATTATTTTTTTTGCCACATTCTTTAAAAAATCTCTTATTTTAACATTAATGTGCAGATGCTTATGTCTATAAACATCACTAGTTGAAAACAAGTTAAAGCTACTGCCTTGCTTTGTATTGAAAAATAGGACATAAAGGGCTTTTATAAGCCAACATAATTCATTAAAAAAACATCGCTATAATCACACTTTTGCTCAGACGACTTGTTCTAGTTGTTTAATCACCATGGTAGACATTAATATAAGTATGTAACATGGAAACTTTAAAGCAATTAACAATCACCAATGCAAGATCGCTTTTATAATAACTAAAAAAAATTGTTGCTAGCATGAAAACGCTAAACACGCAGTTAATCCTTTAAAGTTTCGTATTTTCATAGTTAATTTGTAGCGATAGCTTTAAGCAGTCATTTCTAATGTAGTTTCTATTTATTAAAAATTGATTAAAATTTTTGTATATTTTGTTTTATATTTCAGGGAGAAGCTTTGTTATTTAATTTGTAAATTGTTTTAGGTTTAAACTTGCACATTATTGTTTATAAATCTTTTGTATATTAGAATTTTGTTGCCTATTTATTGTTAAGTCAATGGGAAAATTAGGACCAACACTAAATTTTATATTCTCGAAGAATACTCTTAAGCTGTTTTTCAGTTACTTTTTGAGCTATGTACCTTTTTGTATTTTATAAATACATAATAAATCAAGCCTGTGCTTTTTATTTGCATGTGATTAAAATATACACAAATTCAGAAAATTAGATCAATGAGAATTATTGTTGAGTGGTCCTGAATGTTTGATTGTGCCATTTCATTGAAATGAGCTTGATTTAATTTGCCGCCTGGCATATTGAACTGCTGCTCATAGAAATAGACTAATAGAATTTTAAGACAACATTAACTGTCAAAGTACACACCTTAAGTGAAAATCTTTGATTGGAAGTTTTAATTATATTTTTTGAAGATTAATTATTTAATAAAAGATTTTCACTAAATTTTATCGTACAACTGAAAAATATATATAACCATTTGACAATTAAATTGCCTAAACTTGAAATTGGTGAAGTTAACTTTTGATTTAATACAAATTACAATTTGTATTATAATTATTATTAATGGGAACAGAATCACATAAACCAAAGATGTGCGCAAAGTTTTCGTAAGAAACACAAAATTGCATTGCGTGAAAGATTGAAATTCGTATAGAGTTCACATAAACGAGAAGAATCCTACAAGACAAAATTGATGTCGGGTTCACATAAACAAAAAATAAGGCAATACCTCTTGTATATCACTTGGTATCATATAGGACAATTTTTTTATTGATTTTACAAAAATAAAAAGTATGCTACTTCTGAAACTAAATAAAATTAAAAAAAAATATTAATTACATTCAATGTTTGACGAGAAAATGAAAAAAATCTCAAAAATAAAGTTTTTATTTATAATATCAAAAAAAAAACATTAATTACATTGAAATTTAATTAGGTTAATGCTTACTTAATAACTTCTTTTACTTTTGCAAACAATGGCACTTTATTCTTGATTTTTTTAACTTAATTTTTTCTCCAGATAATAAACCTAATTGAATATTTTTTAAGGTTTAATTTAGTTTAAAAGGAATCTTAGGACACTTTTATTTACAATTTTAATATAGTTGCCGTCGCTAGCTACACATTTTTCCCATCTCTCCAAATTGTTCAATTTTCATGGAAAACCAGTCATCGACCCATTGTTTTATATTTTTGTAAAAATCGAAGTACTGGTCAGTTAGTGCATGACCCATTGTGGTGGAGCATTATCGTCAAGGAAAATCAGTTCGTGTTGCCTTGCGAGGTATTCTAGGCATTTTTCCAAAATTGCATTTTTCACCAGGTTTGAGCAGCGTTTGGAATTCGAAAAATATACCCTTTTTTCATCGCCAGTTACAATTCGATACAAAACAAGGGGAAGTTCACAGTTGAGTTTTTTATTTTCTTGCTGTTGATCGGTCAATTCATGTGGCACCCATCTACCGACATTTAATTGTTCTGCTAGTTTTACTTGTGTTTAGTCATCATTTTCGTCCAGCAATGCTTGCAAATTGACATCTTCAAACTTTTACGGCGGTTGACCGTGTTCTTCGTTTCTCATGTCAAAAGTAACACTTTTAAATTTTTTAAACCACTCAAAGCACTGTGATTTACCAAGAGCATACTCGCCATAAGCTTTTACGAGCATTTGTTGTGATTAGGCTTCGGTTTTCTTCAAAAGAAAGTAAAAAATCAACGATGTCCACAAATCACTAGAATTTGGCACAAGTGTATGCATAATTCACACAAAAAATTATCGTTGTATGAAACTTTTTGTCAGATGTGAAAATAAAAAATAAGTGGTATACAGGATTTGCGTCACAGTTAATACATTTGTATACAGTCATCTATTGATGGATCCCAGTTTTATATTTGTAGAATATGGTTTTTCTGTAAAAAAAATAGGATCAAAATGTAGGGATTATTAACACAGTCAAATAAGTTAAATGAATCTTTATTTACTAATAATCATATCATTCACAAAGCAAAGCTGTACATTAAAAAAATACTGTCTAATCATCGTAATAATATCAACTCCACTTTCATATTATATATACAATAGTCCGTTCATTTCAAACATAAAAATAATATATCCTTATACGCTAATTATTGAATGTATACTCAAGATACAACACTAGAAATACGCATTTTTTTCTTTAATATATCTAATCGTTAATGCATTTTATCATTCAGATATAACAAACATCCAAAGCAAGTGCCACACATCTAATACTATATTGAATCAAAACAGATTTTATAGCATTAACAATTTTTTACAATTACTGTAAAAAACTATGTATATATTGAAAAAATCAGAGAGAAAAGAATTTCAATATTTACATTATTCACTTGTTTCCTATTTGCATGATACGGTGCAGGATGTAAAGAGCATATACATTAGAGATGGAAATCATGACAACGAAATAAAACATGATAACAAATCAAAATTTACGACGTTTTGAAGTGCCGAAGAATGTTAAAACTGAAAAACTATAACATTCACACAAGTAACTAAGTTTTGATTAAATTACGTCTTTATAAAATCTAATAATTACGCACACAATGTTGCATGCGATAGCACCATTTTTGTACTTGTGTGAAATTAAAATATTTACATAGATGTATGTATCTCAGATTACTTCACATTTAGTTTTACCGGAAAAAATACAGTGATGTTAATGCATTTAAATGGCAGTTTATATATGACATTTAAATTTCAATACAATTATATCGTAACTTTGAATTTCTTTTTAAAATACTTTCCTAAAAATATTTTATCATCAAATTTCGCAACAGATGTATATTTTATTTAAATCGGAGAATACTGCTTTGCATTAATTTCATGAAAGAAGAAGATCTTTAATATAAATTATTATTTCTTTAGGTAAAATAAATTAACAATTTATATAAAACAGAAACACTAAAATATAAAACAAAGAAGTCAAAGAATCACAATGTTATAAATTTAATAATGCTAAAAAAGAAACCTAGAAACATAAGTGTATCAACTTTATCAATTTATTGTTTATTTAAATACAAAATACTCTCGGAATTTATCCCCGTATGTTTCTTGTGCCACTCTACAAATACTTTGTTTAGAAAACTTTCCTTGATTTGCCAATTCTTATAAAATTATGTAAAAATTATTTTAAATATGAACCTTTAAGAAAACCTTAATTAGAACTATAATAAAATGTAGTTAAAAGATATTTAGTACACAGTACATCTACTATATGTTTGGTTTTTTGTTTTAACAATTTTTCTGTTAAAAGCATGATTAAATTAGTAAAACTATTGAACAATGTGCTCAATATACATTTAAAACAAAGAAATTGTACTTTTAATTTAGTCATGCCCCTAAGATGGTTTATAAAATTTTACAACCACAGTAAATATAATATTAAATAAAAAATTACAAGATTCTAGCTATGTTTTTTTGTATATAAGGTATAAACGCCTTAACAGTTTGAAATAAATCTTTTCTCTCCAACACAAATATTTTAATATCAATAACAAAAAAAGGTTACAGAGAAAATAAAATACGAAATAGTTTTATATAATATGTACATTAAGAATCGTGAGTTAAGATTTATATAAAATATATTAAAATTACATATGCCCATGTTACAATACGATACATATTACGTTTATTACCTTAGTATGTTAGATTTATTTAACAATATTTCAAATTTTGCTTGTTATTAAAAATGTTTCACAGTAGATGTATACTTAAGATTGCTTGTAATTTACAAAATTCCGCTTTTTATTTCTTCTAATAATAAACTAGAAAACTTAGATAAACTAAGAACAAAAATATTCAGAAATATATTTTATAAAATGCAAAGTCTTCTGAAGAGTTCAGTCGAATATGCTACTCTGGAAGCATCTATTCTAATAAGTTTATTAATTAAAAGTTGTATAAACGTTTCTCTTTTGGTTGACTATGAAGTAGTAGTAGAAAATTAAACTTACCATAGTCAAAAAAAATTTTGAAGTCAAGATCATGCACAATAATAAAAGAGCATTAATAATAATTTCATTACTTAAAAACTATACGTTAAATTTTCTACAACTAATTCTTAATGCTTACCCGCATAAAAAAAATTACAAAGATAAATTAATTACCTCTATATCTAAGACTATGAGAGTTCACAAAAAGATACCTCACCCACAAATTTTGCAGTAAAGAATGTTGTAAAAGAAATGTACATGTACAAGTTGAAAAGTTTATCGAGAATTCATGAAACTACTAGGATTTATAAAAAAACATTTCAATATATACATACAAAACAATGTGCAAATTACTTAATATTTACATTTCCATGAACCTCAAATAACTAATAAATAATTAATTCAGTTTCCTTCCCCTTGAAAAATAAAATTCAAAAAACTCCGTATAAAAAAAAACATTCTTTCACGTACAAAATAAAACTGGTAGACTTATTGTGACTAAAATAATTAAAATTAAAAAAAAGTTAAATGAAGTAATTAAAACTCACGATTCTTATTGAATTAAAACAAAAGTGAATTGTGTATAAAAAAAACCTGTTGGCACTAAGCTCACTAAGATGACATGTGAATGGACTAGCACTTATTGACGTCAGGTGGTGTAACAAGGTACTCATCGGCCCTCTTATGATCGCTAAGAGCTTTAACAGTGTATACATCTTGAGGTAGCTCAGATTTGCGGCGCACCAATGGCTTGTTGCTGTTACGTATTTTTCTGGCCTGAAATAAACAAAAAAAACTTTTTAAATATCTACATGTGCGTTTATATTCTCCTATAGTTAAAATTGGACCTTGTGACACATTTCTACGAAGATACCACAGTTACACATATATTTTGGAATGAGTGTGATCTTGCACAACATGCTTGACGTACATGAATGAGAGGTAAATATTATGTTTGTGAAAATTTCTCCAAAATAATACAATTTTATTATAAAAATCATTATCCTGTTATTCCAAAAATTTTCATATATTATCTTCGTTTCACATAACCCTTGTTAAAATTCAATGTATGAAATAAAAATCATGCAAATGGTACTCCTTGTGGCTGACGTATGGTGGCACAAGCTTGTAATCGTGTCTGTGGATTTGGGATCGTGTAGCGATAATTTATTTTAATGGATTCACTAAAGATGCAAGGGCTCAAGTAAATATAATAGCTTGATATAATACGCTAATTTGTGTTGGACTTACCACATTGTTATTGAGAAACAAAGGATTCTTGTTAGTCACTGAAATTAAAGCATAGTTTTAAAATAGGATATAACAATAGAATTTTCAGAGACGGTACAGAAGCACTATTCAGTGAAGTTAAAAATTATGAATATTTATGCGTCTTGTTACAGAAAAGAATTGTGGTGTCCTGAAATATTTAACTCTCAGTGCATTAACGACAAAGAACTTAAACATTCATAATCCACTTCCTAACAGCACTGAATCGCATTTCTATGGCTACTCTGTCTTTTCTTTTCAAGTCATAAAATGTGTAAATTTTTGTATATTTATAAATATTTCAATATATCCATGAAACTATGCTTATTAACAGTTTTATTGATTTTATAAAGTGATGATTTTATGTAAAGATGTACTTTTAATAATAATCCTATAGAGTGAGTATTTTGTTTTGAAATTATTTTATTAATTTTATTGGTAAGTCTAGTTAATTAAAAAAAATTGTACGCAACATTAAACCCATACATACCTCTTGAGCTTCAATTTCAATATTATCAAGGATTACATCTTCATCTTGGTCAGGACTATTTGTTATACTATTTATCTCAGAATTTTGTTGCATTTTAATCAGTTCATATCCAGGGCTTTGTGCAGCTAAATTTTCTACCCGAATCCACAGCTCCTCGCGTTGATGCTGTCTTTCTCTCTCTCTGTAAAAGTTTTTTGTAGCATTCAACACAACTTAAAAAAAAAAACAAAAAAACACTTACTTTTGCCGTTCCTGCCTATATTGCTGTGTACATTCATCGAACAATTTTTGATTCATTTCCATAAACAATTTTAAAGCATTGTAAATGAGACCATGTATGGTCTTATTCCAATGGCTTTTAGAATTTCGGTACAGACTAGGAAACATTAACGGCAATATTTCCGTTGCGTTTTCCGATACTAAAGACATCACATATTCATTGTTCCAATAATATAATGCCCTTTCAGCAACTTGAAAATGCGGTGAACTGACACATTTTGCGAGTTGACGGAACAAAGGGCCCATCACCTTTTGGAATTCCGCAGGCTCTATCACATCCAGAATTTCTTCAAGTTCGTTCAAGAACATCACTTCTTTAGGACTGTGCGTTTTGGGCCAATATTTTAACAAACTTCGTATGACGGGTTGCGTTAACGAAGGATCCTTTTCTAAAAATTGCACGACACAATATGCAAGCTGTGGGTGATACACTGACAGCGATTTTACTTTATGCAATGGCATCAGCACCCTCAACAAAAACACTTTATGTTCTTCTTTTAGCGGCAAAGCAAACCCGTTGATTATAGATCCTAAAATTTCTAAAAGTTCTGCTATACCGTTGTGGTGTTCGGTTTCATAAATAAATCGATAAAATACGTTATTTATTTGTTTACGGATAAATGCACGTAACCCTAAGAACTTCCCATATATCCTATGGAGAGTAGTTTTCAGCAAATCTCTTTCCCTAGGATCCTCAGAATCAAATAAGTCTAATAAATTTAAAACAAATTTGTGGTCAATGTATCTTTTCGCAATGTTCGGTTGAAAATCCGGAGCTTCGAGCACTCGAAGAAACAGTTCGTACACTAATTGAAGATGAGGCCATGCAGCTTCCAATGTTGGTTCGTCTTCTTCTGGGTCAAATTCCGCACCGTTGGGGTTTGATGACGGAGGTAACGTTCTAAAGAGGTTGATAGCAAACTATAAAAAGAAATATGAATTAATAATAATTAAAATTTTTTCAAATTGATTTTAGAGTGATCAATGCATATGGTTTTAATTTGAAGAAAGTGGCCCTAAAGGTTTGAAATTAAAATAAACATGTGCTTTATAGTAAACTAAAAATAGATCCATTATTTCACTTTGTTTCATTGCTTGACCTTGCTTTTCACCCACACATTAAGTAATAAAGTTGGCAATAGAATTATACGATGTATTGTATGTTATTCTTCTAGATAGCAAGAAATCGAAAATATGTAATTATTTACCATGTTAACAGCTTCTCCATAGATTGGTTCGGTGATAACACCTTTGTTTTGAGTTACGAACTCCACCATCTCGTGCAGGGCCGCACGTTTCACTTCCTTCCATTTTAAATCCGAAAGAGGGTCAGACGCAAAGTCAAATAACACACAACACTGTCTTAACTTTTGGATGAACAAGTCTTCCCTCTCAGCTGGTGCCGCATCTGAAAATAGCAAAAATTATATGTAGTATCTTAATTTATTTTTATTACATAGGAGTGAATGATTTTATTTCATGTGTTACCTTTATAGATTCAAATTTAAAAATATTGAAATTAAAGAGAAGTAAGTGCTGAAGATTTGCTAACAATAATTAATTGTGATGATCATTTCCAAATCCAAATTGTCTTTTGAGGATTTGATGATTGCTTGATTAATCTTGTTTTTTCCTTCTTCTTCTCTGTTAATTGTTGCAGGCCCTGGCAATGGTTTTTAGTTATGGAAGAACATGTAGCTCTGCTCTGCGGTTTGGATATCTAGCAAGAGGTCCCACTATACCTCCGATAAGGCAGCCCACAGAAGCTGTATATTTGTTGTGCTGCTTCTTGTTTGGTCATCCAAAGGGATGAGGACCATTCAAAATGCAATTTTCATCTTTTAGTCCCACAATCTTCATCGAGGGTTCTAATATGAATAATCAACTTTTCACAAACTAGATGTATAAAATATACCATTATTTTTTTTTAAATATAAAAAAAATCCAAAAATTAAAACAACGTTTTTGTTAGATTCCCTTTAAACACCTAAGATTTTTGATATTTTTAATCAGTTTTAAAAATATCTATACTTGTATTTGCGAAACCAGTTAAGCAAATTTAATACTGGCCTTTCCTTTCTTTAGTATTGTTATTTTCGTACATACTAGTTGCATAGATGGGTGCATTATATGAGAAAAATGAAGATGGCAACATTGCTGCTTATTGTTTAATAAGGATGACATAGACACAAACTATTTTATTCTTAAAGGAAATATATAGCTTTATCATTGAAAGGATAGGATGTTATCCTTGACAAAAACAGTATTATCCTTATCAAAGCTTTTGAAAAGTTTTATATAAATTGACTACAAAATATTCCAAAACATTCATATTTTAAAATATGCATTAATACTAAATAAGAGAGGAATATTATAATTATTTATTTTAGCAAAAGAGATTACAAAGTAATCTGATTGTGTTTTTTCACGTAATAACCGTAATTATAATTCTGTTTAAATGTTCTAAGAACACTATGTTTACTAACTATATAATACATTTCTTTTAAAGAAAAATATTTTACTTTGGATATTCATATGGAATTTTTACTATAATTTTCATTGTCCCTTTGGGGTTTACTAAGAAATTGCATAACTGATGCACACATTAATTTAAATTAGCTCTTATTTAATAAAAATAGATCAAAGTAACTTTACCAGTGAAATTGTATTGTCAATTGCTTGTTATTGATTAAAACTAAAATTAAAATGGAAAACCTAGCCGTTAAACATGTTGATTTAAGGAACAAAGTTCTCGGCATAGAATTGTTTCAAAAGTATTTTCGACATGCAACCGTATTAATCTGATTTGAATAAATTGCTTTAAAACTACTTTTTTACTTCATTGGAAATAATTAGTTATGCAATGGGAAGTTTAATCCATAAGGAAATTTTACAAAAATGCAAAACAACTTTAAATCTAATTATGAATAGTTTAGTAAACACTTGAATAACTTTATAATAAAATTACAATTTGGCTTTTTTTCAACTATACATATTTTGTTGTGTAGATTCTATTACCGATGATTTCTTGTGCGTTCAAAAGTAAGTGAAGTATATCGCTAAAATTAATTACCAACAAAATAAAAAATATCTCCGGAGCAGCGCCAATATTTTGTCAATAACTAGGACACATTTTGTCAGTGACATTCCGCGGGGTACATACGCTTGTGTTTTACGCGATCGAAAACAAGGATATTAATAATTTGGCATTAAGCAACGTTTGTTTGTAATTCTAGACCTAGACGGTGAATCTGTGATGCATTAAGTTATTTATAAATTCAAATTGTTTACTGTTACATCCACGCTGTATAGCAAAATTCTGGCTGGACTTTATTTTTCCGAAAATTACGCGCGCCTCATTTATTATCTAGAATTTAGATTGTCCTCACTTGCGACCACTTACGTACATTTTTTAAGTTTTTTATGATAGACAAAAATGAAGGAAATAACGCCAGACCGGGAGTTTAATTAATGGTAATAGCTATTAATTATCGTGTCGCTAAGAACAATTATTCTTTTTTTTATCTAGAAGTGTTTACATATCCTTTTTTGCTAAGCAGTGAATAATTAAATTTTTATATTACGTTTTTATATTATATATATATGTCGAAAGCTTATTAATTAACCGTACGTAAGTTACATATAATTTTTGATGGTGTTCGGGAGTATTCCATTGCAAACATAAAATCAATATTAAGTATGTTGAAATGACGGCGGTCACTTCGTTGCGTAACGAGATTTGCAAAGGGCATCATTAGAACTGCAGGATGACGCCTATCAAATGCTAGGAATTATTGTATTTATATAAAAATAAAACTTGGCGTCGCCAATTGTAATCAAATAAAAGTCACACTAACGTATGTACTTATCTACTATTTGAAAAAAAATAACATTTCCTTTTTATGTTTGGAATGCCATTGCAAAATGTATGCGTTATTTAATTCCAATGTGCATCTATTGTTGTCTACGACCTCATAATACGAATTGCTACCGTTAAATGAATATAATTTAATCTTAATAACTTGGAAAACGACCAATATTGACATGAATCATTTTCCAAACCTTTTTATTGGTGTTTCATACAAATATAATGAGCATATATGGATAGGCGTTGTGCAGGTCAAACCAAATCGTTTGCAACGGAAACGGAAGATAGTTATTTGAGCAGGGTTGTAATCCTGCATGCGCAAGGAAAATCCTCTACAGGATATTGAAAGAAAGTACAATAGATTCGTACATCATATCAAAGTGATATTGACAATACTCTACAAAAATGAGATCGATTCTTCCCCCAATTACTGTACCCGATACGATAACGAAATAGTGCCACCTGGGCGTTCCTCAAGTAATCCTCTCGACCAGCCTCTTACTGCTTTTTGTCGTTTTTCATCTCCGTAAAATTCACAATTTTCACTTAGACTTTTTATTCTCGAATAAAAAACAGTAGAATCGGCTATAAGATTTTGTTATTGTTATTGCTTTGTTTATTGTTGTTTTATGCGTTTAATTTAAATTTATTATAACTAGGAAATCCTCAGTATCATCATAGTGTTCAATATCTATAAAGAAAGAAAATTAGTTGAAAAGTAGCAGTGGAAATCTTTTTCTATGAATGTAAATTGTGGTGCATTTTAAAAATTATTTTTAAACACATATTCCCTAACTTCTCTTTGCGTTTCACCTATGACAGTTTCAAAAAGATAAGAAAGCAACTAAATTGCTCTGCTAATTTTTAGTGTCTTCTGGCAATAGCAAACATTCTGTTTACGAAACATTGTTTCTATACTGGTGTTTTTTAGTGATTAAATTAATTGCTATATAGCTTCCAGCCATTTATAGTTTGTAAAACTGTGAATCTAAATAAATGTTTACTAGTTAATATACAAACAACAAACAAATTATAAACAATCCAGGCTTCATTAGTGGGTCATTACAAATAAAAATGAAATCCTTTATATAAAAATATTTAAACATAGAATGCAAGTATTTTTATCACACACATAACGAATTTGTGAGACAATTTTTTAACACAATTATGATCACCTCAAGCGGGTAAAAATATGGTGCAAAACTTTTCAAATTAAATTCTGATTACGGCTGACATTCTTTGTCAGAATATACAGTGGGAGAAAAAGAAGGACAAATGTATATAAAGTTGTATGAAGTGTATGACAAAGTATCCTTTTTTCTGAACGTACGTAACCGTAGCCGACAACTATTATACAAGAGATGATATTTATTCACTGACATCTGTAGAAATTTTACGCTAATGCAGTGGTGTTGTCACATTCGGCTAAGATCGTATTACATCATTTACATTTATAATTTAAACTTAAAAAATATTTATAATAAACAAAACAGTTTTCTGCAAAACGCACAACTTTTCTAATTTTCGATGTAGTTTATAATATGAAGGATACTATTTACGTGTTAAGGATAGAAAGAACAAACAAATAAATTTTATCAAAAATATTTTTATTGCTTTTCAAAATATTCGCCTTTATGATCTATACACTTTTGCATGTGAATGGACCACCCTTCAAAGCACTTTGTCGAGTCAGAATATGAAACACGATTTTGAAGGACTCAACCGCTTCTTCGGATAATATTTATCTTTAATAAGAGGGAACAAGAAGAAGTCATTGGGTACCAAGCCGGGGCTGATATTTGAATTACCCATCAATTCTTTATTTTTTGTTTCATGTAATATGTGTCAAAATGTCAAATTTTAATATGGCAATGACATCTGGCAACACCAATGTTGCCAATTCTCAATACATAAAGAGTATCT
>JAUIMW010000432.1:0-17621 GCA_033557785.1 Enochrus cinctus
TTTTTTCTGTTTGTTTCAAGTTAAATGGAGCAGCTTTGGGTGCACTTAAGAAGCTGAGCAATTGAGGCTCCACCCCAGAACAAAAGTCTGTATGCTATCATTAAACGCATTCTTAAAAAAAGTATTTTTTTCTGGTATATCTTTTCGAGCCATAACGATTTTTTTCATTGTTAATGGTACTTTTGCCTTTATGAATTGACTGTACAATTTTTGTTTTTTTTATTATTTATTTAATTACTTTTTTTATTTTGCAAAAATTTCCCTCATCAAATTTAAAAAAATTATATAAATTTAAAGAAGAATTGACACTTACTCTTCTGCGTTGTTGTAATGTACTCTATTAAAAAAATATATTGATTTTTAACAATTAAAGAAAGTCCACCAAGGGTTCTGGAGAACATGGAATGTCCTCCAAGTATACTGTCATCACATTTGATACTTAAAATTTGTTTGTGTTTTACCAGTTAGGGCTCTCTAAGTTCAAAACTTAGAGGACATTCCATGTCTTCCAAACTCTTTGGTGATCCTTTTTATTATAATTGTAATTTCATCTCCCCCAGACCTCATAGACCACAATATTTTTAAATTTCATTTTACGAAGATTAAAACATATTAAATAAAAAATACATATTTATACAAAAATTGGAGATAAGAAATATAATATAAAATTAGTTGTTTTCAGTTTCTATATACTAAATCAAATAATAAAATTAATAGAACTTCTTTAGCCAGTTTACCTTATACATTAGTAGTTATTTATATAATTAATTATTTGTTTATTTAAATGTTTATATTATGTTATATTTATTGTAAGAAGAGTACCTGAGGGACATTCCGATGTCTCTAAGAAATCCTGGGGCTACTATCAGACTCATACTGCTGTAAATTTTAAAGAATTATTAAATTAACATTCTCAAACTGCATTTGAATCCAATAACAATCTTGTGATGCAACCATCAATGAGAGATCACCAAGGAGTCTGAGAGACATGGAATATCATTTAGGTACATAAATTAGTGTTGTGAATTTCTATAATTAATATGAAATATGATAGTAAGTGGATACCAAGAGGTATTTTTTATTTTTATTTAAATCTATTTCAGTTTAAGGATGAATTAAACTTCTGATAAAATTCTAGTGTTGAAGAATGAAGAATTTGAAACAACATTAAAAAGGAACCACCAGGACATGTCCCTCAGTTATCTAAGTATATTTATTGATTGGATGAACTTACACCAACGAGTTTTAATGTAAATTTAAATCTAATTTTTTTAAATTTATTTCCAATTTCAAATAAAAAATAACAATTATTTATTTACTTTTATATGTTATTATTAAATTTATTTATTATTTACTCTTTTATTACCATATTTTTACGTAGAGGATATTTTTATGTTTTCATTTAAATCTATATCAGTTTAAGAATGAATTGAAATATCTGATAATATTCTAATACTATAGAATAAAATATTTAAAACAACAAAAAAAGGAATTACCGGGACATCGAATATTCCCCAGTTACTCTGTTCTTGAACTCAAACATTAGATTTAGATAACAATGGCATTTCACATATTAATAAAATATTTTTTTCTACAATATATAGCTGAATTATAAAACATTTAATTTTTTATATTTTTTATTCCCAATTTCAAATAGAAAATCATTATTTTTTAATTAAATTTTTATATTATTATTAAATTTATTTATTTTTTTATTTTAAATAGACTGAAAAACATTTTTCGAAAGTCTGAAAGTTTTCTAATTTCAAAATGAGAATTATCAATTGAAATTGGGAGCAATCATCTTTAAATTGTTATAAATCATATTAAAATTCGAACAAATTAATTTCAATATGGCAGTAATGAATTTTATAATGAATATCAAATCGGAACTTTTTGTATTTAATAAAAAATCTGCTTTTGCACTTTAAATTTCATATTTTTCAGTTAATTAAGCAAACAAAGCAATAAATAAATTATTTAAAGTAAACTATTAAATATTTTTAAAACTTTCCTATGAGTTTTCTGCTATTAATCAGCAAGAAACTTGTGAAAGTGATTAATTATTTGTTATTCCCAATTTTAAGAATAAAATTGTATTTCTATTTGAGATTCTTTTATCAATATTAAAATCTGTAATGAATTTTTTTTTGTTTTGTTGCGGGATTTCTCTCTTCGATAGTAGATTTTATATTTTCTATATTTATATTTTTTTGTAGACGAATCTTTGTTTTTGTAAGAATTTACGAAAGGAAAAATAAACTTGAAACTTGAAACATTAATGCTGTATCTGTGTTTAAATACAAACAATACTTTAACAGATTTTCTAACACCAATTGAGAATTATTATTTGCAAAATCAGAAAATAATAAAAAAATACATTATGACAGTTAATTGTTTTTATTTCATATTTGTTAAAAAAAAAAAAATTAAAAATACATCATGAAGCGTTTTATGAACTAAAATTTTTCAAAAATTCTTAATAAATTCCTGTGGTTGCTTCTTTTTTATAATTTAGTATTTTATTTTATACTCAAAATATTAAAATATTTTATATTTATTTATTAACTATATTTTTTTATTGAATTATAAAGGATTTTGATTCACTTACTGATTAGATTTGACCAAATGACATCAATCTAAATCAAAGTATTCTACAATTCGACTTGAATAATAAAATTAAAATTGAATTTATATTGTGATCTTATTGTTATTGCAAAAAGAGCGTAGGTTTTTCAGACGTCTTAGGGATACTACCAGACTCATACTACTGTAAATTCTAATTAGAATTAAATTGAATTAACATTCACAAACTGCAATTGAGTCAAATACAATGCAAAAAAGTGCCATCAAGAAGTTTCTGAGGTACCCCATGAGATATGGAATGTTCTCCAGGTTCTCTCGACCACTTCTGCTTGTATCCTTTTTGTATTGTATTTAAATCTATTACAATTAGATATTGCTTCTAATAACAATCTAGTGATGCAACCATAAAAGAGAGACGACTAAGGAGTCCGAGGGACATGGAATATCATCTAGGTACATAAATGAGTGTTGTGATCAATAATTGATATGAAATATGATATTCATTAAATCATTAAAAACCACCAAGACATGGATTGTCCCTCAGCTACTCAGTTATCTACGTTTTTACAAACGAGTGCTATTGTGAATTAAAAGGCAATATGAAATACAATGGTAAAGGGCCACCTGGAGGACAATCCATGTTCCTTTTTGTTTTACGTTTAGTTCTATTGCATTTAAAAAAAAGTTTGTTAAATCTAATTACCTGGAGAGTATTCCATATTCCCTAAACCCAATTAAAATTGGCAGTGATCATTTTCAAATTGTTGGATCACCAAGAATAATGGTATTTTCTTCAGATAACCCATGGGACATGGGTACTTGTGGGTTTAAATATTTAATACAAAATATGATGACAACTGGGTAGCTAGAGGAGATTTTTATGTTTTTATTTAAATCTACTTCAGTTTAAGGATGAATTAAAAAACAACAAAAAGGAACCACCAGGACATAGAGTTATTCGGTTATACACGTTTACTTAAAGAGCTCATTTAAAATCACGTACCTGAGAGATATAGAATGTCGCTCTGGTAGTTTTTTTATGTTTTTGTACTCTATTTCAAAATTACGCTGTTTTCAGAGATTCAGTTAGAATTCTTAAATAAGTATAAAGACAACACAGGTGGTTTGGGGGCATGGAAAGTTAAAATATGATTAGATATTATCAGAATATAAGGTATGAAGAATAAAAACCTATTTTTTTAGGTTTTTAGATTTTAGGTATTTGTGAAGCAAGTATAATAAAAAAATTGTTTTTTTTTGTTTTAGCAATAAGATTGTTTCAGATACAAGCTTAGAATTTTTAAAAGTTCTATATTTTTTTTTAAATTTCAAAGTTCAGTTATCTACGTAAACAACAAAAAATTTTAACAGGAAATTAATTATTTAAACAAGATGTTTAAAAACATTAAATAAAAAATATTTTTTGTAAATAAATTTCAAATAAAGAATACTATTAATATTGAGTTGTGTATAGTTTTCAATTGATAAAATAATTTAAAAGTGGCAAAAAGTTCTTGATCGATTCCTCTCACTATTTTTTTTTAATTTATTATTTTATTACCTACACAGCTGAAATAAAAATCATAACAAATCGTTTTATTTGGAATTATTTTATCAATGTTAAAATCTATTAGGTTTTGCCAATAATAGATAAAAAAAGACATCATGAAGTGTTACACATATTTAAAATTTTTAATTATTAAAAAAAGACACCAAGGAGTGTTTTAGGCAACCAAATGGCCAAAAGTTCTAAATTTAATTGAACTCCTTTGGCTATTTTACTTTAAACATTAGTAGGTATTTAGGCAATACTGATTTTAAAGATTTTTAAAAGGCTTTCTATCTGTAGAATGCTGTTACATATCATCTTAAAATATGAACGAATTAATTCCAAAATAGTAATTATTAATTTTATTATGAATAAATAATTTTTAAATTAGAAATTTCAACTATAAAAATAAAATTTCCTCAAGACGTTTAGAAATATAAAACAATAAATATTTTTGTAAATAAATTTAAAAAAAAATTAAAAATGGTAAAAAGTTCTTGATCGAACTGAAGTAAAAAAACATTTTTAATTTTGAGATTGAGACATCAATCTAAATCATACTAAGTATTCTACAATTTGATTTAAATTAATAAAACCAAAGTAAAATTTATATTGTATTATTATTATTATTATTATTATTATTATTATTACTAGAACAGCACAGATTTCCTGGAGATACTATAAGGCTCATTGAATATCATCTAGGTACTTAAATGTATGTTGTTGTGATTTTAAACAATTAATATGAAGAAATACGATATTTTTGTGTTTTTTAATCTATTACAATTTAAGAATGAATTAAACTTCAGTTGTTGAACATAAAAAATGAACCACCAGGACATGGAGGGTCCCTCAGTTACTCACATTCCATGTTCCAAAATCTTTAAAAATATTAAGTAAAAAAAAATCGTCAATAATTGATAAAAAGTTCTTGATTTAGTATTTTATTATTTTAAAAAGCTGAAGTATAAAACATCTAACTTTTTATTTAATGTCAATTCTCAAACTGTAAATGAATCAAAAATAATGTAAAAATGACCACCAATATTAATGGCATGTTCTTCAGGTATCCCATGGGACATGGAATTACATTCAGGTATTTAAATGAGTGTTATTGTGATTTAAAATAATTAATAAGGAATATAATGATAACTGGGCACCTAAGGAATAGTTTTATGCTTACATTTAAAACTATAACAGTTTAAGAATGAATCAGAGCAAGATTATCTTAATAAAATGGTAAGAACTAGAAGTGAAAATATTATTCGTTTACCTGGTATCAAACCAAGCTTTAAGAGGGAGATGTGCATTCACATAGTATATTTTAAGCAAACAAATATGGAATAAAATTGTTTGTATTGAATGATTAGAAAATCATTGTTTTTTATTTAAATTTTTATATTATTATTAAATTTATTTACTTTTTATAACATATTTTCAATCCTATAGAGTTGAGAAATCAGTCCAAATCTTAGAAAAAGTATTCTATAGTTTGACTTGAATAATTAATAAACGTTTTATTAATATTTAAAATTGTTTAGATTTTGCCAATTGATTATAGATTGATTGGTGATTTGGGGGTATGAATAATAAAATTGTTTTAACAGTTTGAAAAACATTCTTCGAATGTCTGAAAGTTTTCGAATTTCTAAATCTTTCAAATTTCGAATTACAGTAAATTAATTTCAAAATGAGAATTATCAATTAAAATTGATAGTAATCATCTCGAACAAATTATTTTCAAAATGGCAGCAATGAGTTATATAATGAATATATTACTTTCAAATTGGAATTTTTGATTTTTAATAAAAAAAGTTGCTATTGGACTTTAAATTTCATATTTTTCAATTAATTATGCAAAACACTGAATATTGACAAGAAATAAATTATTTAAAGTATTTCAAAATACAAACAAAATTTTAACAGATCTTCCAACACCAATTTCTAAACAGACAGTTTATTGTTTTCAGTGTTTTAGAAACTAAAATTTTTCAAAAATTATAAATAAATACCTGTGGTTGTTTCTTTTTTATAATTTAGTATTTTATTTTCTACTCAAAAAATTAAAATATTATATATTCATAACTATATTTTTATTGAATTATCTAAGATTAAAATATTAATTTAAGAAAACTTATTAGTAATTTTCTTTTTTTTTGAAAATATTGTTAAAATAATCTGACAATTGCTATGAAAGTGTCAAAGAATCTTGTTTTATTTAAAATTTTTAACAAATTTTTATATCAAAAACGTTTGCAGTTTTTATGTTTAACAATATTTTCTTCCATTTTTTCTTGAAAAAGTACAGTTCCTAGCAATTTGGAAATAAATATTTATAATACAGAAAAATACTGTTAGAAGAACATTGATGTCTTGCAAAATTGATTAGAAAATGGTTATGCTATCAGTAGTGAAGTTTTTAAAAACTGCAGAACTTATTTTGATTCACTTACTGATTAGATTTGACCAAATGACATTAATCCAAATCAATCCAAGTATTCCACAATTCGACTTAAATAATAAATTTAAAATAAAATTTATATTGTGTTATTATTGTTATTTCTAAAAGAGCGTAGGGTTTTCAGACGTCTTGGGGATACTTTACGGCTCATGTTGCTGTAAATTCTAATTAGAATAAAATTCAAATAACCTTCTCAAACTGCATTTGAATCAAATACAATGCAAAAAGGACAACCCAAAGATTTTCAGGTACGTCATGGGACATGGATTGTTCTCCAGGTCCTCTCGACCACTTAAAGGTCCTTTTGTGTTGTATTTAAATCTATTATAATTAGAGAATGACATGGAAAATCATCTAGGTACATAAATTGGTGTTTTCTGATGTTTTTAGACATCCTGGAAATACTATAAGGCTCATGTTGCTGCGAACTCTAATTGGAATTGAATTTAATTAACATTCTCAAACTGCAGTTGAATCAAAAACAATGCAAAATGATCAAGAGGTTTTCAGATACTCCATGATATATGGAACCACTTCTTTTTGTATCCTTTTTGTATTGTATTTAAATCTATTACAATTAGAGAATGCTTCTAATAACAATCTAGTGATGTTACCATAAA
This sequence comes from Enochrus cinctus, assembly GCA_033557785.1. Taxonomy (NCBI): domain Eukaryota; kingdom Metazoa; phylum Arthropoda; class Insecta; order Coleoptera; family Hydrophilidae; genus Enochrus; species Enochrus cinctus. Next base: position 7,217 of record JAUIMW010000432.1, read on the forward strand.
AAAAGACCACCGAGGAGTCTGAGTGCTGTAAATTTCTAAAATTATTATGAAATATGATAGCAAGTGGACACCAAGAGGTCTTTTTGTTTTTATTTAAATCTATTTCAAATTAAGAATGAATTAAACTTTTGATAATATTTTAATTTAGAAGAATTAAGAATTAAAAAAAAACATTAAAAAGGGCCCACCAAGGATTGTCCTTTAGTTATTCAGTTATCTACGTATATTTGGTAGGATAATATCATTTTCAAATAACTTTCAATTTTTTATTAAAACCAGCTGTTTTTGCACTTTAATGTTCATTTTTTAAAGTTAATTACGTAAGTAACACAAAAGGTACTGAGAAGAAATTAATTATTTAAGGCATTTATGAAATATTTTAAAAATTTCGTCTCATAAAGGACCACCACGAATAATGGTTTGTTCTTCAGGTAGCCCATGGGACATGGAATATGATTCAGGTACATACAATGACAACTTGACAACTAGAGGATATTTTTATGTTTTCATTTAAATCTATATTAGTTTGAGGATGAATTAAATTTCTGATAATATTCTAATGTTGAAGAATGAAGTATTTAAAACAACAAAAAACGGACGATGAGGACATGACGTTACTCGGTAATCTTCGTTTACTCAAAGTGCTCTTTTAAAATCACGTACCTGAGAAATATAGACTGTTGCTCTGGTAGTCCCTTTTTATGCTATTTTAAATCTATTTTAAGATTACACTGTTTGTGGAAATTCAATTAGAATTTTAAAATTGTAATATGTGTGCTTATATCTTTTAAATTACAAATTACAGCCAATTAATATCTAAATGAGGACTATCAATAAAAATTGGTAGTAATCATCTTCAAATTGATACATACCATTTTTAAATTTGAACGAATTAATGTCAGAATGTCAACAATGAATTTTATGATGGATATGTTATCTTCAATTTGGAAGTTTCAAATTTTAAATTAGAAAAGTTGCTTTCGCACTTTAATTTACTTACTATTTACTTTTTTATATCATATTTCCAATCCTCTAGAATTGATACATCAATTCAAATCTTGGAAAAAGTATTTTACAGACTTAAATAATTATTAAACGTATTTGGGATTGTTTTATCAATGTTAAAATATGATTAGATTGTGTCAATTGAAGAAGTAGCATTAATACTATATTTATGTTTAAATACAAACAAAAATTTATCAGAAGATTTTTCAACACCACCATTTCTAAACTTCAATTTGGAGCTAATAACATTTAAATTGAGATTTATTAGCTAGAAATTCGGAATATTCTATAAAATGACATTAAGACCGTTCATTGTTTCAGTTTATAATTGATAAGAAAATTTAGACATCATGAAGTGTTTCACATATTAAATTTTTCAAAAATAGTTGATAAATTCCTGTAACTGTTTTCTTATAATTTAATTATTTATTTTCTACTCAAAAAATTAATTAAAACATTGTGTTATCTATAAAAAAAACCAAAAACTATTACCAAATCAAAAGTTTGTGTCCATAGTTTATTTTTTTGATCGTTGACAAAATAACATGTGACAATTGCTATGAAAGTAAACTTTAGAATTTTTAATAAGCTGCAGAAAATTATATTTATATATAATTATTGACTTAAAAAGTTATTTAAATAATACTGGCTTAATACATTTTTATATGTATTTCTATCTTTGGAATGTTTAAAAGTGTATTTTATTATAATTGTTATTCCCAGACCCCAGTAATCATCTTCAAATTGTTACATATCGTCTTAAAATACGAACGAATTAATTTCAAAAAAGTAATTATGAATTTCATTACGAACATATCATTTTAAAATTAGAAATATGAAATAATAAATATTTTTGTAAGTAAAGTTCAGATAAAAAATTATGATATTGAATTTGTTTCTGTTTAAGAAAATAATTAAAAGTGATAAAAAGTTCTTAATCGAACTGAAGTATAAAACATTTTTAAATTTCTACTATTTATTTATATTTATACATTATTATTAAATTTATTTAATATTTAATTTTTTTATTATCATATGGGTAATTCTCTAGGATTGAGACATCAATCCAAATCATACCAAATAATCTACAATTTGATTTAAATTATTAATAAAATCAAAGTAAAATTTATATTGTATTATTATTATTATTGGCAGAATGGCACAGATTTAAGAGTACCTGGGGGATATTCCAATGTTTTTCAGATATCCTAGAGATACTATAAGGCTTATAGAATATCATCTAGGTACTTAAATGAATGTAATTTTAAACAATTAATGTGAAAAAATACGATATTTTTATGTTTTTTTAATCTATTACAATTTAAGAATGAATAAAACTTCAGTTGTTGAACAATGATGAATTTGAACATAAAAAATGAACCACCAGGTCCCTAAGTTATTCAGATTCCATAAAATGGAAATGGAATGGAAAAATGTCAATAAATTACAGATAAAAATAATTGTAATATTGAATTGTTTTCAGTTTTTAATTGGCAAACAAATTAAAAATTGATTAAAAGTTCTTGATTTATTATTTTATTATCTAGAAAGCTGAAGTATAAAACATCTAACTTTTTAAACTTTGTTATTTCCAATTTCAAGTAGAAAATAAGAATTATTTATTTGTGTTTATATCTTATTATTAAATTTATTTATTATTTACTCTTTTGTTATCATATTTTCAATTCTCAAAGTGCAAATGAGTCTAAAACAATGGGGCATGGAATTACATCCAGGTACTTAAATGAGTGTTATTGTGATTTGCAATAATTAATATGAAATATGATTTTTGTTTTCATTTAAATCTATATTAGTTAGGATGAAGACAATTAATTGTTTTCGGTTTATAATTGATAAGAAAATTTAGAAAGACATCATGAAGTGTTTCATATACCATTTTTTTCAAAAATAGTTATTAATTCCTGTAGCTGTTTTTTTATAATTTAATTATTTATTTTCTATTAAAAAATGAATAAAAACATTATTATATAAACTATTAATTCTTTTTCATCATTGTGATATCAATTCAAGAAAACCAAAAACTATTACCAAATCAAAAGTTTGTGTCCATAGTTTATTTTTTTGCTTAATTTTTGTTGCAATTTCTGTAGATTTTTGAGATAGATGACAAAATAACCTGTGAAAATGGGTATGAAAGCGCACTTTAGAATTTTCAATAAGTTGCAGAAAATTATATTTATATATAATTATTGACTTAAAAATAAAGAAATTGTGGAAAAACGTAGACCTCAATTCTTTTAAATTTAATTTTGCAAGAATGGAAACATGTTAGATAAAAAATATATTTATAAGAAAAATTGCAGAATCAAATACAATGCAAAAAGGACCACCAATATGTTTCAGATAGCCAATGGAACATAGAATTTTCTTCAGGTAATCTCAACTGCTTGGAAGACATTTTGGTGTTTTTCTAGTGATGCAATCATAAAATAGAGAGTCTAAGAGACATTGGGCTTTTAATTTAAATTAAATTTAAGACTCAATTAAACTTCTGCTAATATTCTAATGCTAAAAAAAGGAACCACCAAGACAAGGAATGTATATTTATTTATTGGTTAAACTTACACAAACGAGTGTTATTATGAATTTAAATAATATGAAATAAGACAATATTTTCAGTTTTTTGGTGCCTATTTCTTTTTAATTTATTATCTACACAGCAGAATTACAAAACATTTAACTTTTTTAATTTTGTTATTTCCAATGGCAACTAGAAAATACTCCAAATCTTAGAAAAATTATTCTTCAGTTTGACTTAAATAATTAATAAACGTATTTAAGATTGTTTTATCAATGTTAAAATATAATTAAATTTTGTCAATTGATTATTAACAGATTATTAAATTATTAAATAATACAGAATATTAAAAGTAGAATGATTGTTAAAATATTAAAATAAAAGAACTAAAAACAATAAATTTCAAAAAAACAATTAATTCTTTAGTTGTGTATTGGTACTAATTAATTTTATAATGAATAAAACATTTTAAAAGAAGAACTTTAGTTTTTTTACTTAAAAACGTTATTATTAAATTTATTTACTGTTATTATATGTAACTATTACCAAATCAAAAGTTTGTGACAATTTTTAATGGATGAAATTTTGTAAATTTTTGAGAATATTGACAAAATAATTTTCTTTAATGAATTAAGATATATTTTTGTAAATAAATTTCAGATAACTAATAAATATAATATTGAATTGTTTTTAGTTTTTAACTGATAAAAAATTAAAAAGTACCTTATCGATTCCGGGAGTTATTTTTTCTTTTTTTATTATCTGCACAGCTGAAGTGTAAGACATTGAAGTAGAAAATAATTATATTTGCGATTGTTTAATCAATATTAAAACCTGATTATATTTTGTTAATTGATTTTAAATTAGATAAAATATTAAGAGAAAAAGGATTGTTAAGATCGTAAAAATGAAGAAAAACTTAAAAACTGTTTTATGAGGAACATATACCCTTAAAAATATTAAAATATTACTAGTTGAAGCAACTGAAATATTTGAAATAAAGAGTATTGACCTAAGAAATACAGTGAGCAAAAAACTATTGGGAATGGCATATCAAGCTTTGGTAGACTCCTATTTAATTATGTAATAGTGGTTTGGGGTGGCACATACCTTACAAACTTAAAAATTTTCAAAAGTGTTCTCAGAAACATACTCAAGATAACCAATAGCAGAAAAAAATTCCAACAATTAGACTACCCAATGAAATTTTCCAGACACCCCTTCTTATAAAATTCTCAATGGCTTTTATTTCTGATATACATATTAACGTAAATCAATATTAGATTCTATTGAACATCAATTTAATACTCGATCTATTGCAATTCAGCAACTCAGGCCATTACAAATATCAACTATCAAACCTACATTACTATTCATACATGACCTCGGTACTATACAATTTGATTCCACAGAACATGAGAAATATACAGTCAGTATGAAATCTTTCAGGTGCTAAAATGTGATTTTTTTGTAATTTAGTATTTTATTACTTGCCCAAAAAAATAATTTGTGTTTATTTATTATTTCTTTTCTTATTGAATCATCTAAAATTGAGATATCAATTCAAGAAAACTCAATAACTATTAGTAAATCAAAAATTTGTGTCCATAGTTTGATTTGTAATGGCTGTAATTTTTGTAGCTTTTTGAGAATATTGACAAAATAATTTGTGACAATTGCTGTGAAAGTTTGAAGCAATTAGCCCAGTTTAGAATTTTCAATAAATTGTCTGAAATATTTATATTTGATGTTAGAATAACCATTTCTTATTTAATATATTCAATCCAATTTTTGAAAAAATATTACACATTTGACCTAAATAATTAAAAAAAAAGGATTAAATATAATATTTTTGCTAGAAATTGGAGAGGAAAAAATAATTATGAGTAAAAAACATTTAAAAAAAGAATTACTTAATGATATATAATTCAATGAAAAACTATTAAAAGAAGAAAATAACAATAATTTAAATTTATATAGCATCATTAAATTTATTTATTTTTGTATTATCATATTTTCAATACTCTATGATTGATACATCAATTCCAATTATTTCAAATATTATATAATTTGACTTAAATTAATAATTAAATTAAAGTTAAATTTAAATTATATTAAAATTATCATTAATGTACCTGAGGAGCATTCTAATGTGTTTCAGACTTCAAGATACTATAAGGCTCATACTGTTGTAAATTTTAATTAGAATTAAATTGAATTCATATTCTCAAACTGCAATTTAATCAAAAACAAGACAAAAAGGTCTGCCAAGAATAATGGTATATTTTTAAAACATGGAATATCATCTAGGTACTTAAATTGATCAATGAAAATGACTATTTAAAATTATGTACCTGAGAGACATAGAATGTCCCTCTGGTAGTTTCTTTTTTATGTTGTTTTAAAATATATTTCAATATAATACTGTTTTTAGATATTCAATTGGCATTCTTAAATTGTAATAAAAATAAAAACAGAAGTGGTTATGTTATGAGAAAATGGGGTATGGTGAAAAAATCATTAATTATTGGCTAAGCAAGAATTTTTAAAAGTTTTATATTTCTTAAAAAGTGCCAAGGAATCTTGTTTTATTTAGAATTCTTAACAAATATTTATATCAAAAATGTATGCAGTTTTTATGTTTAACAATATTTTCTTCGATTTTTTTTTGGAAAAAGTACAATTCTTAGCAATTTGGAAATAAATATTCATAATAATACAGAAAATGGTTATGCTATCAGTAGTGAAGTAAAACTGTGTCTTTAAAAACTACAGAACTTATTTTGATTCACTTACTGATTAGATTTGACCAATCCATCAATCCAAATCAATCCAAGTATTCTACAATTCGAATAAAAAAAAATGCAAAAAAGACTACCAAGAGTAATGGTACGTTCAGATGTATCTTCTGATACTTCATGGGAAATGGAATATCATCCAGGTACTTAAATGACTATTGTTGTGATTTCAATTAAAATTCTGTAGAATGTTTAAAGTAAAGTTTGTATTATGTTTTATTTATAATTATTGTTGGAAGAGTACCTGAGAGACATTCCGATGTTTTTCAGAAATCCTGGGGATACTATCAGACTCATACTGCTGTACCACCAAGGAGTTTGAGGGAAATATGATAATGAGTGGGTACCTAGAGGGCATTTTTGATAATATTCTACTGTATTTCTATTTGAAAAATGTAGAAGAAGAGTGCCTAAGAGACTTTCCAATATTTTTCAGACATACTGGAAATACTATAAGGTTCATGTTACTCTAAATTCTAATCAGGTAGAATTCAATTCAATCTGATTAGATATTATCAGAATATGAGGTATGAAGAATAAAAACCATGATTTTAGGTATTTCTGAAGCAAGTATAATACAAAAAATACATTTTTTATTTTAGTAAAAAGATTACCTAGACATTTTCAGATACATGCTTCGAATTTCTAAAAATTTTATATTTTTTAAATTTCAACGTTCAGTTATCTACGTAAGCAATAGACAAAAATTTTTGACAGGAAATTAATTATTTAAACTATAAAATTTATTCTAAAACTTTCCCTAGATGTTTAAAAACATTAAATAAAAAATACTTTTTGTAAATAAATTTCAAATAAAGAATAATATTAATATTGAGTTGTGTTTAGTTTTCAATTGATAAAATAATTTATTAGTGGCAAAAAGGTCTCGATCGATTCCTGTGGCTATTTTTTTTTAATTTAATATTTTATTATTTACACAGCTGAAGTATAAAATTGTTTTATCAATATTAAAATCTGTTAGGTTGATTATAAGCAGACAAAAAAGAATTATTTATTTATATAGAATACAAAAAGTATTTCAGTTTATAATACATAAAAAAAGATAGAAAAACATAACGAAGTGTTTCACATATTAAAAATTTTCAAAAGTTATTCATAAATTCCCGTAGCTGATTTTTTGTTAATTAGTATTTTATTATCTACCCAAAAATTAATTAAAACCTTATTGTTAATTTTGTAGATTTTTGACAATGTTGACAAAATAAAACTGTTATTAAAGTTTCAATCTCTAGTTTCCTATAACCTGTATAAGATTATATATTAATATTAGGAAAACCATTTCTTTTTCATATATTTAATCCAATCTTATAAAAAGTAATTCAAAATTTAAAAAAATACTTCACAATCAGCAGTACAAAAAAAAAAATAATGCAAACACAATAAAAAATTGTTAAACTGGAACAGATATTTCGCTAAATTAGTCAGAAAATGATTATTCTATCAGCAGTGGAGCTTAAATGTGTAAATTTTTCTTGCTATGAAAGAAATAATTAAGAATATATAAAATCAGAAGAAAGAATCACCTTACAATATATAACTCAATAAAAAAAACCTATTAGATACAAAATATATATATGAAAAAATTGCAGATAAGAACTTGTTTAATACATTTCTATATGTATTTTTATCTATAGAATGTATAAATTTAAGTTTAAATTCTGTTCTATTTAGTTCTATTACAATTAGAAAATATTAATAAAATTTTTCATCTAGTGATGAAGTGGTCAGTAATTTTTAAATTGTTAAATTTTGTAATGAATGGTTATTTTTTTAATTTAATATTTTATTATCTAAACAGCTGGTGTATAAAAGATCTATTTTTTTTTAAATTGTTATTTTAAATTTCAATTAGAAGATTATTGTATTTGGTATAGTTTTATCAATATTAAAAACTGATCAAATTTTACCAATTGATTAAATTTATTAAAATGTTAAAAGAAGAGGGAGTGTTAAAATGGTAAAAAAGATAAAATTAAAAAAAAAATAACAAAAAAACTTTAAGAGGTAACTAATAATGGAATTCAGATGCAGATGAACGATCTGTTTCATAATTAGTGTTAACGATAAAATATCTAAAAAGATTAAGATAAAAGATAATAAGAATACAGCCAAAATAAATCATGAAAAATTATATCTATGATTCAATACAAACAGAACTTTTCCAATACCAATTTCAAAAGTTTGGGCTAATTAATACATCGAAGTGTTTCAGGTACTGACATTATTCAAAAGTTGTTAATAAACTTCTGTGATTCAAGAAAATTAATTATTAGTAAATTAAAAGTTTGTGTCCACAGTTTCTTTCTGCTTGATTTTTAATGGATGTAATTTTTGTAAATTTTTGAGAATATTGACAAAATAATCTGTGACAATTGCTATGAAAGTTCCAAGCAACCAATTGAGAGTTTTTTAAAATTTATATTCAACCCAATTTTGGAGAAAATTACACAATTAAAATATTTACAAAAAAAAGTGAGAATCCAAAATAGAAAAGGATGATAGTTCTTGCAGTTTGCAGCTTTTATTTTCTCTATTTTTGTGCGTGTGTAAAACTACAGCAATTTGGAAATAAACAAGCTTTCGATGCTACAAATGGGATGAAAAATTAATCAGAAAATGATTATTCTATTAGTAGTGGGGTTATATTTTTGCAAGACTTTATCAAAATATGGAGTATGAAGAAAATCATGATTTTAGGTATTTGTAAAGAAAGCTCCTTTTGCATTTTAAGATAATATAAAATATTAAATAAAAAAGTAATTAAATATCAGATAACAAGTAATTATAATATTGAATTGTTTTCAGTTTATAATTGACAAAAAAAGTTAGAAAGACATCATGAAATGTTTCAGGTATTAAAATTTTTGAAAAGTTTAATTTAATATTTTATTTTCTGATCAAAAATTAATTAAAATTTTCTTGTTATATAAGTTTATCAATTCTTAGTTTTATGAAATCATATGAGACATCAATTTAAGAAATTTATAATTGATAAAAAAGTGTTTCAGGTACTAAAATTTTCCAAAAATTGTTAATAAATTCTTGGGCCTGTTTTTTTATTTTATTATCTACCCCAAAGTTAATTAAAATGTAATTATTGTATTTATTTATTATTTAAGTATTTTTTAATAAATCATCTGAGACTGGCATACCAATTCAAGAAAACAGACATCGAAAAATGTAGATCACAATATTCTTAAATTTAATTTTTATATAAAATTAGTTATTTGTTTTCACTTAAAAAAAAAAAAGTAATAGTAATAAAATAAAATTAAAAAAATACCAAGGAGTGTTTTAAGTACTCAAATGGTCAAAAGTTCTAAATTAATTAAACTTCTTTGATTATTTTATCTTAAACATTAATAGTTATTTAGGCAATACTGGTTTTATGAATTTCTATATGTATTTCTATTTTTAGATTGTTTAAAAGAAAAGTTTGTATTATATTTTAATTATCGTTAGAAGAGCATAAATTGAAGAGTACCTGAGGGACATTCCAATGTTTTTCAAACGTCCTGAAGATACTATAAGGCTCATATTCTATTTAAATTCAATTAACATTCTAAGACTCCAAATACAATAAAAAAGGGCCAGCAAGAGGTTTTCAGGTATCCCATGGTACATGGAATGTTCTCCAGATCCTCTCGACTACTTGGAGGTCCTTTTTTTGTTGTATTTAAATCTATTTCAATTAAAGAATGCTAATTAAATATTTAAAAAAAATTTCATTTAGATAAAATTAATCCAAAATCCAAAAAGGTGCTTTTTGCATTATTTGTTATGACTCTTTGGAAATTTGGTAATTTAATAGCGATGAGTAGTCGTGCAGTGACCCACATCACATTATTAAACAAACAGAATAATTTGAATACGTTATATCACTGGGTAGCCTCACCCCAAAGCAAAACTCCATTGTATGTACAAAAAAATAAGGACGAAACCATTGCGGTACCTCGCAGGCGTCTAAGCGCAGCCAGTGGCGCACGTGCGCCAGCCTGAAAGACGTTAACTATATAATCGAAAGACTGATGTAGCGTTTGGA
>JAUIMW010000433.1:0-17619 GCA_033557785.1 Enochrus cinctus
ACCTTTGAAATTGAAATTATTACGGATTTAAAAAAAATGTGAGAGAAAGTCTCATATAGCGACCACTCGCGTGTTAACTACGACATTTTTTAAACATTAAGACAGTTGATTAAGAATAAACGAATCACTGAAAGACACTCGTTCAAGAGTTAAATAGACTTAAGGAATTAAATGGATCGAAAATCACTCTAGTCTAGTTAAATAAATTTAAAAATGAACTATTAAGTCAGTCTAATTAGAATTAAATATACTTAGAAATAAAGCACTGAAAGGCACTGCAGTAAAAATTGGGTAAAATTAAAGAATTAAATAGACTTGAGCTGAAACACATTGAAAGGTAGATGAATCAATCATTGAAAAACACTCGAATAAGAATTGAACAAATGTAAAGAATTAAATAGACTTAAAAATCAATCATTGGAAAATACTCAAGTGAGAATTAAAATTAAAAAATTAAAATCAAAATTAATATAGACTTAACATCGAAGAATTAAATAGATTTAAAAGACAACCATTTAAAGATATCCAAGTGAGAATTAAATTGACTCAAAAACATACAATTAAAAGATAGTTTAAGAATTAAACAGCTCGTTATAATAAACATCAGTTAAATGCTAGGTTAGCTAACTTTAGATAAATTCAATCTGAAAAACATAGAATGTCCTCCAGGTACTCAAATATCTACGTTTTACTTATTGATTAGTTAAGCTGAGATTTAATAATGTTATCACGGTTTTTGTTTATTAATAAAAAGAACGTAGTTACTGGAGTGCCTGGAAGACATTCCATGTCCCCCAGACCCCCTGGTGGTCCCTCTTTTACATTGTTTTAAACTTTATTCCAAAGTTTAAATGTTATTAGAAAATCAATCAACGTTCTCAAGTTTTAATAGAATTAAAAACATGCATTTATTATTATTATTATATTCTCTACTCTTCGTAAAAGACAGTGTCCCTAGACATTCCATGACCCTTAGACCCCCTGGTGTTTCCTTTTAACGTTATTTTAAATTCTAAGAATGTTGTTTAAAGCAACGTAAAAACGGATTACCAGGGAGTCTGGGAGACATGGACGTTCTTCTTATTGATAAACGAAAACCTTGATAATACTCTCAAATCTCATCTTAGCTAATACATTTTTGAGTACTTTTGAAAACTCTTTTTATGTGTTTTAACAGCCAACAAGAAAAGATGCAGAGTACCTGGAGGACATTTCATGCTCTGCGGGCCGCGTAGTGATACTTTTTTTATTTTATTTTTATTTTGTTCCAATAAAGAGATTTTGAACAATGGAAGAAGGACCGCTAGGGGGTCTGGGGAACTTGGAATGTCCTCCAGGTATTCGGTTAACAACGTACTTTTAATTTGTGTTTAAAAATCGTTAAGACTCTCTTTGTGTTTTAACAATTAACAAGAAAGGTAAGAAGCAGAGTATCTGGAGGACATTCCATGACCCCCAGACCCACTGGTGCTTCGATTTAAAACTGTTTTCAATTCTATTAAAACTTGAAAACGTTGATTGATTTTCTAATAACATATTAACGCTGGAATAGAGTTTAGAACAATATAAAAGAGGAGTCTCGGAAACATGGAATGCCCTCCAGGTACTCTGCTTCTAACGTTTTTTGTGTTGATTGTTAAAACACAAAATTTTTAAATACAAATTAATAAAAAGATGTTTAATGATTTTTAAAAATTAAAGAGAGGTCACCAAGGGGTCTAGACAACATGGAATGTCTTCCAGGTAATCAAAAACCTACGTTTTACTTGTAGACTAGTTGAAATGGGATTTAAGAGTGTTTTAAACCCGTGAAAGTGTTATTAGAAGATCAATCAACATTCTTAAATTCAATAGAACTTAAAATAACGTAAAAAGAGAAACACCTGGACGCCTGGGCAGCATCTACGTTGTTCTTATTGACAAACAAAAACCGTAATGATAATCTTAAATCTCATCTCAACTAATCTATACGTAAAAAGTAGATTTATGAGATTTATAAGTACCTGGAGGACATTCCATGTCCCCCAGACCTCCTGGTGCTTCTTTTTAACGTTGCTTTAAATTTTATTAAATTTTGATAACGTTGATTGATGTCCGCCAGGTACTCTGCTTCTTACGTATTTCGTGTTGATTGTTAAAACATAAAGAGAGTTTTCAAGAATTTTAGGTACAAATTAATAAATGTTTAATGATTTTCAACAATGAATGAAGGATCATCGGAAGGTCTGGGGGACATGAAATGTCCAGAATGTCTTCCAGGTTCTCCATTATCGACGTATTTTTTAATGATGTATTAAACTGAGACACATGGTGAAGATAATCACGGTTTTTATTTCTCAGTAAGAACTGTAAAAGAAATGAAAAAAATCTAGAGTTAAAGTTAAACAGACTTAAATAATTAAATAAACGATATTTGAGTGGGAGTTGAATAGAAATAAAAATCGTAGAATTATAAGACAGTTAAAAATTTAAAAGAATTTAATTATTAAAAGTAGAATTAAATATATAGAAAAATACTTTCATTTAAACACATAAATAAGAAGTAAGCAGATGCCTGAGCACCTGGAGGACATTCGATGTCCGTAATAACACTTTTAAATCTTATCTCAACTAATCTATAAGTAAAACGTAGATTTTTGAGCACCTTTCCATGTCCCCGAGACCTCCTGGTGACCCTTCTTTTACACTGTTTTAAATTCTATTTCAACGTTTTCAAATTTAAATAGAATTGAAGGATGTTGATTGATCTTTAAATAACATTTTCACGTTGGTATAGAGTTTAAAACAACGTAAAAAGAGACCACCAGGGGGTCTGGGGGACATGGAATGACCCCCAGGCACTCCAGCATCTACTTCCTTCAAATTGACAAACGAAAACTGCGATAACACTTTTAAATTTCAACTCAATTAAACAATATGTAAAAAGTTGATTTTTGAATACCTGGACGACAATCCATGTCTCCCAGACCCCCTGGTGATTCCTTTTTACATTGTTTCTAATTCTATTAAAACTTGAGAACGTTGATTGATTTTCTAATAACGTTTAAATGTTGGAATAGAATTGAAAGTATTGATGGATCTTTTAATAACATTTTCACGGATTTAAAACAACGCAAAAAGGGACTACCAGGGGGTCATTCCATGTCCCCCAGATACTCCGGCATCTACTTTCTTCTAATTGACAATCTAAAATCATGATAACACTGTTAAATCTCATCTTAGCTAATATATAAGTAAAACGTTAATTTTTGAGTACTTGGAGAACATTCCATGTACCTCAGACCCCTGGTGCTTGTTGTTTTTAATTTTATTAAGACAAATTAATATAGAGATTTTTAACAATAAAAAGATATGGAATGTTTTTCAGATAAAGACAAAATTGAATAGATTTAAAAATCAATTATCGAAAAACACTTGAGAATTAAATAGACTTAACAGTGAAGCATTACAAGACAATTAAATATAAGATAATATAACAAAGGGAATACCAGGAGGTTTGGAGAACATAGAATGTCTTCCAGGTTCTCAATTATCTATAAACATATGGTAAAGATAATTATAGCTTTTATTTCTCAATAAGAAATGTGAACGTTAAAAAGAGAACCGTTAAAAAACAATTGAATAAAAATTAAATAAACGTAAAAATAAAAATAGTTGAATGGAATTAAACACAAGGAAAAACCAGCCATTGAAAGACTCTTGAATGAGAGAGTTAAACAGACTTAACAGAAGAATTATAACACAGTTAAAAATTAAGAAGACTTAAATTAAGCAGAATTAAATAGAATCGGTTGATTGATGATAATAGAAATAAACCGAACCATTGAAATAAGTGTGAAAAGTAACTAGATAAAAAAATAAAATAGATTTAAAAACGAACCATTAAGACTTGAGAATTAAATAGATTTACTTAAAGAAGATTCAATATTAATTACATTACTATTGTTAACACTCTAGTGAGAATTAAATAGACTCGATTATAATTAGATAGACTTAAAAAGAATTCATTAAAACAGAAAAACACTCGTGTGAGAATTAAATAGGCCTCTGTAGCACTGGAGTGAGAATTAAGTAAAATTAAAGAACTAAATTGAAACACATTAAAAGGCAGTTGAATTAATAATTGAAAAACACTCGCATACTAGTCCTAATAAATTTAAAGAATTAAATAAACTTAATAACGAAGCATTTAAAAAAAAAGTTGAGTAAGAATAAAATACAGTCAAAAACGAATTTTCTATGATTCGTTTTTAACTGTATTTTATTCACTCGTTTGAGAATTAAGTACACAAAGAACTAAATAAACTTAAAGACAAAGCATTAGAAGACAGTGGAGGTTTAAAAAGAAAGTCTTCAATAAGAATTCAAAAGACACTCAAGTGAGAATTAAATTGATTTAAAAACAAACCATTAAAAGACAGTATAATAAGAAACACTAGAGTTATAACTAAATACACAACAAAGGCAAATCATTAAAAGACGGTTTAATTTGAGACAATACAACAGAATTTCCTTCATGACATTTATTTCTCAGTAAGAAGTGAGTACATAATGGAGTTGAGTGAACATTAAATAAACTCAAGTTAGAATTAAATAGACTAAAGGAAAAAAACAATTAAAACACTAAGAATGTGACGAATTAATAATCAACCATTGTGTTTAATTGAAACACATTAAAAGGAAGTTGAGTCAACCAATGAAAAACTCGAATGTGTGTTAAATATGCTTAAAGAATTAAATAAAGTAAAAAGTAAAAATGACAGTTGAATGAAAATTAAAAACAATGAAAAACCAACCATGGAATTATACTTGAGTGAGAGTTAAATAGGGTTAATATCGAAGAATTATAAGACTTAATGAGATTATTAAAAGTGCAATTAAATAGAAATAGAAACATTTAAATAGGAATTAAATAGTAAAATTACCTAAAGCAAATATTAAAAGACAGTTGTATAAATATTAAATATATGACAGAGTATCTGGAGGAAGTACAGAGTAAAATTTAAATAAACTATATTTAAACAGATCTAAAAAGAAAGACTTTTAAAAGACCATTAAAAGATAATTTAGTAAGAATTAAACAGACTTAGATACTAAAAATCTAAAGTTAAAACAAAATACATATAAAGACAAAGCATTAGAAGACAGTTTAGTTAGAATACAACAGATTTCCTAACAACATTCTTAAATTCGAAAGAATTTGAAATAACGTAAAAAAGGAACACTAGGGGGTCTGGGGGACATGGAATGTCCTCCAGGTGCTCCGTCATCTGCGCACTTCTTATTTATGTGTTTAAATGAAAGAACTGTGTACATATCAAAATACTAGGAGGAAACACATAGTAAAAAACTAGACTCGATTGAGAGTCGAACAATAAACTTAAAAAGAAGTCATTAAACGTGTGAGAATTAAATGGACCTCTCTAGCACTGGAGTGAGAATTTAACTGAAGCACATTAAAAGGCAAGCTCGTTTGAGAATTAACTTAAAGACAAAACATTAGAAGGCAGTGGAGCAATATTTAAACAGGTTTAAAAAGAAAGGTTTCAATAAGAATGAAATAGACTAGATTTAACTACTGAAAGACGTTCAAGTGAGAATTAAATCGACTTAAAAACAAACCATTAAAAGACCGTTTAATAAGAAACACTAGAGTTAAAACTAAATACACATAACGACAAATCATTAGAAGACAGTTTAGTTTGAGTCAATATAACAGTATTTCCTTTATTTCCTTTATGATTTTTATTTCTGAGAAAGAGTGAGTACATAATGGAGTTGAGTAAGTGATTTGTCATTATAAAAACAATGAAATAAGCATAGATTAAGGTAATCGATGCATTAAAAGACAATTATATAAAGTATACAAAATAAAAATATAACAGAAGGACTACCAGACATAGAATGTCTTCCAGGTTCTCCATTATCTACGTATTTCTAAATGATGTATTAAACTGAAACAGATGGTGAAGATGTTATGTTATTTCTCAGTAATAACTATGAACGTTATGAAATGCCTGGAAGAATCGTTAAAAACAGTTGAATAAAAATCAAATAAGCTAAAGTTAGAATTAAATAGACTTAAAGAATTAAATAAACGTAAAAATAAAGACAGTTGAATGGAATTAAATACAATGAAAAATCAACCATTAAAAGACTCTTGAATGAGAAAGTTAAATAGTAACATCGAAAAATTGTTACACGGTTAAAAATTAAAAAGACTTAAATTATCAAAAGCAGAATTAAATAAATTGAAAGATACTCCATCGAGAATTGGAACCGAAATAGAGACACTTAAGTAGAAATTAAATAGTTAACTTACCTAGAGGAGATATTAAAAGACAGTAAAGTAAATATTAAATAGACTCGGTCGAGAAGTAGCAGAATTTAATAAATTTTGAATCGAAACATTTGAGTAAGAATTTAATAGAAATAAATAGACTTAAAAAGAAATCAAAAAGTATAATAAAATAGATTTAAAAATGGCCCATTAAAAGGCAATCGAATAAGAATTAGATATACTTAAAAATCAAGCACTGGAGTGAGTGTTCTTGTCATTAATATGTTAAGTAAGGTAATTGAACCAACCACTGAAAAATACTCGAATAAGAATTAAATAGATTTAACCACGAAGCATTAAAAGTTGAATATAAGACAATATTTCGGTTCGGGTGGACATAGAATATCTTCCAGGTTCTCCAATATCTACGTATTTGTTATTGATGTGTTAGACTGAAAGATATGGTGGAGGTTATCATTTCTTTTAATTATCAGTTAGATAGTTAAAAATTAAGAAGATTTAAATTATCAGAAGTAGAATTAAATAGATTGAAATCGACAATTAAAATAGAAATAGAAATATTAAAAATTTACTCAACTGTATTAAATAGACTTAAGAAACAGCAATTGCAAAATAATTGAATTTATGTACTTGTCATTGAAATATGTATGTAGTTGAATCAATCATTGAAAAAACACTCGTATATTAGTAAAGTAGAATTAGCTGCAAAGCATTTAAACACAGGTAAATAAAAGATAATATAACAGAGAATGTTTTCCAGGTATTTGATTATCTACGTATTTTTTATTAATGTATTAAACTCAAACATATGGTGATGGTTATCATGGTTTTTATTTCTCAATAAGAACTGTGAATGTTATGTGCCTGGGAGAACCATTAAAAAACTTGAGTAAAAATTTAAAATACTATAGTTAGAGTTAAATACAATGAAAAACCAAACATAGAAAGATATTTAAGTGAGAGTTAAATAGACTGAATATGGAAGAATTATAAGTACGAAAAGTAACTAGATTAAAAAAATTAAAAAAAAATTACTTAAAGATGAACCGATGAACAGTTAAATATATTTAAAAAGAAATACCAGTCATTAATAATTATATTACTAGTATTAACACTAGTGAGAATTAAATAGAGTAAAGAACACGTAACAGAAGCACCACTAGATAATCTGGGAGACATGGAGTGTCCTCCAAGTGCTCCGTCATCTACGTACTTCTTATTTATGTGTTTAAATCAAATAGACTCGACTGAGAGTTAAATATATATTAAACTAAAACATATGGTGATTGTTATCATGGTTTTTATTTCTTAATAAGAACTGTGAACTGGGAGAACCATTAAAAAAATGGAGTAAAAATTAAAAATTCTATAGTTAGAGTTAAATAGACTTAAAGAATTAAATAAACGTAAAAAAGAAGACAATTGAATGAGAATTAAATACAATATAAAACCAAACATAGACACTTAACGGAGCGTTAAGTCGACTTAATATTAAAGAATTATAAGACAGTTAAAAATTAAAAAGGCATAAATTATCAAAAGGAGAATTAAATAGATTGAAAGGTACTCCATTGAGAATTGAAACCGAAATAGAGTCACTTAAGTAGGAATTAAATAGGTGACTTACTTAAAGGAAATATTAAAAGATAGTTAAGTAAATATTAAATAGACGGTCGAAGGATAATAGATTTTTAATCGAAGCAATTGAGTAAGACACGTAACAGAGGGACCACCAGATAATCTGGGGAAATGGAATGTCCTCAAGGTGCTTCGTCATCTACGTACTTGTTTAAATGAAATAGACTCGACTGAGAGTTAAATATAATTAAATAGACATAAAAAGAAATCATTGAGACAGTTGAAACACACTTGTCAAATAGACTTAACAACAAAGCATTAAAAGACAGTGGAGTAAGAATAAAATACAGTTAAAAACTAATCATTGAGGTATATTCTTTTGAGAATTAAATTGAAAAATGATTAAATAAACTAAAAAACCAAGCATTACAAAACTTCAGTAAGAATAACATAGATTTAAAAGACAACCATTGACACTCAAGTGAGAATTAAATTGATTTAACAACAAACCACTAAAAGACAGTATAGTAATAAGACTACAAAGCCAGCCATTGAAAGCCACTATAGTCACAACTAAGTACACATAAAGACAAAACATTACAATGCATTTAAGTTTGAGTTAATAACAGAGTTTCCTTCATGACTTTTATTTCTCAGTAAGACTAAATAAACTCAAGTTAGATTTAAATAGACTGAAAAACAATTAAAATACAGTTGAAAAAGAATGTAATAGAATTAAAAATCAGCCATTGAAAGTGAGTTCATTAAGAATTAAATAGACTTGAAAACGAACTAGAAAAATAAAATAAGAATTTATATTAATTAAAAATCAACCAACGAACTCTTAACTGAGATTGAACGAAGACATTGACTACTGAAAAACACTCGAACACGAGTTAAATAGGTTTAAACAATTAAATAGACTTAAAAAACAACCACTTAAAGCCAATATCGAAGAATTATAAGACAGTTAAAAATTAAGAAGACTTAAATTATTAAAAGTAGAATTTATATCAGGAAGAAAAAAACACATGCTGTAATCTGACTCGTGCCTACTTACACTCACAAGGATAACAACTCTTCACGTTATGGGACCAATCATAACGGCTTTTTTTAAATAAACAATGCAGAAGAAGGAACTCCACACAGGAAAAAAAACAAAGGTATCTCAATTATTACTATCTCTCGTTCATATCGAAAATCAAAGCTTAAAATCAGAATTTAATTATTTCTATTCTATTTCTAATAATTCCGAGAGGAGCTGATTACTTTCAAAAATTAGGTAAAATTAAAGAATTAAATAAACTTAAACTGAAACACATTGTTAAACCAATCATTGAAAAACACTCTAGTCAAATAGATTTAAAGAATTAAATAGCTAACTAATCATTAAAAGACAGTTGAGTAAGAATAAATTACAATTAAAAATGAATCATGAATCAAAGAATTAGATACACTTAAAGGCAAAGTATTAGAAAAAAGTGGAGCCGGTTAAACAGGTTTAAAAAAATAATTCAATGAGAATTAAAGACTTAAAAGACAACTATTAAAAGACAGCTTAATAAGAAACACTAAAGTTATAACTTATTAAAAATCAACCATCGAAGAACTAAATAGACCTAGAAATTAAACATAAAAATTTACTTAAGTACATTGATGAGTTAAATTGGAACATAACCACTGATAAAACACTTATTAGTTGAATAGATTTAAAGAGTTAAATAGACTTAGCAACGAAGCATTTAAAGTCATATAAGACAATGCAACAGAGAAAATACCAAGAGGTTGAGAGGGACGGAGAATGTCTTCCAGGTACTCGATTATTTACATAATTTTATACATGTGTTAAACATATGGTTATCATGGCTTTTATTTCTTAGTAAGAACTGTAAACTGTAAACCGCTAAAAAAATAGTTGAGTAAAAATTATATCTAGAATTAGAGTTAAATAGACTTAAAAATATTTAAATTATTAAATAAGTGTAAAAAAGAAGACAGTTGAATAAGAATTAAATACAATGAAAAACTTTAAGTGGGAATTAAATAGGTGAATACTTTTTATTTATGTATTTAAGTGGAAGAACTACATTGCGGAGTACATGGAAAAAGCACAGAATAAAAATTAAATAGATTCGACTGAGAGTTGAATAGAATTAAATAGATTTAAAAAGAAAGACTCTCGTGTGGGAATTAAAAATAGATTTATAAATGATCTTTTAAAAGACAGTCGAATAAGAATTAAATATACCTAAAAATCAAGCAGTGAAAGGCACTGGAGTGAGAATTAAATTGAATTAAATAGAAATAGAAAAAAAAATAGAATAAGAATTTATATTAATTAAAAAGGCCTCTCGAGCGAGACTGAAAAACACTGCAGTGAAAATAGACTCAAAGGACCTAAATAGGCTTAAAAATGGAGCATTAAAAGATACTTGAGTAACAATTGATACAATAATGAGAATTAGACAAACTTAAAAACAAACCATTAAAGACAGATAAATAAAAATTAAATAGATTTAAAAACAAACATTAAAAAATAGTTCAACCAACCACTGAAATACGAGTTAAATAAAGTAAAAGAGACTTGAAAAGCAACCGTTGAAAACTAGTTTGTTAGAAATTAAATAGACTTGAAAACGAACCACGAAAAAAGATTGAAAGACACTCTAGTGAAAATAGATTTAAAGAACTAAAAAGACTTAGAAATATACTTGAGTAGAAATTAATAGACTTTTGAAAAACACTCGAATAGGAATTAAATAGATGTAATGAATTAAATAGACTTAAGAAACAACAACTGCAAAATATTTGAATTTGAATAATTGAAACATATTAAAAAACACTATATTAGTTAAACAGATTTAAAGAATTAAATAGACTTAGCAACGAAGCAAGACGTTTGGGGGGACGTAGAATATCTTCCAGGTACGCGACTATTTACATATTTTTTATTCGTGTGTTAAACCGAAACATGGTTATCGTGGGTTTTATTTCTTAGTAAGAACTGTTAAATTTTTTGGAATACCTGGAAGAACCGTTAAAAAGCAGTTAAAAATTAAATAATCAATAGTTAGACTAAATGGGATCAATACACGAAAAAATGAAAAATCAACCATAGAAAGACACTTGAATTAGAGTTAAATAGACTTAATATTGAAGAATTAAATACAATGAAAAACTTTAAGTGGGAATTAACACTCGTATGCAAGTTAAATGGATTTAAGGAATTAAGTAGGTAAAGACTTAAATAAATTTACAAACAAAGCATTAGAAAAGTATTGAGTAATATTTAAACAAATTTAAAAAGAAACACAGATTTGAAAGACAACCATAAAAGACTTAATATCGAAGAATTATAAGACATTTAAATGTTAAGAAGACTTAAATTATTTAAAGTAGAATTAAATAGATTAAAATATACTTCTTGTTTATGTGTTTAAGTGAAAGAAGTACATCACAGAGTAAAAATGAAATAGACTCGACTGAGAGTTGAATAGAATTAAATAGACTTAAAAAGAAACCATTAGGACACTAATGTGGGAATTTAATAGACCTAAGAATGGACCAATGAAAGAATGTTAAACAAAAAAATAAATAAAATTAAAATGCTATAATTAAATAGATTTAAAAAGAGTTAAAAAATTAAAAATAGATTTAAAAATGATCCTTTAAAAGACAGTCGAATAAGAATTAAATATACTTAAACTAAATCACATTAAAGGGCAGTTGGACCAATCATTGAAAAATTTACAGACAAAGCATTAGAAAAGTGTTGAGTAATATCTAAACAGATTTAAAAAGAAAGACTTCAATAAGAATTACATAGCTTTAAAAGGGTAAAAATTAAAAAAATCTAGAGTTAAAAAGACTTAAAGAATTGAATAAACGTAAAAATGAAGAGGGTTTCATGAGAATTACAACAAAATTCAATGAAAAATCAACCATAGAAAGACACTTGGGCGAGAATTAAATAGTCTTAATATCGAAGAATTATAAGACAATTAAAAATTAAGAAGATTGCTAGAAGACTGAAATTGAGAATTAAAACAGAAATAGAGACACTTGAGTAAAAATTAAAAAGGTGAATTATCTAGAAGAAAAGCATTTGAGCAAGAATTTAATAAAAATAAACCGAACTATTGAAATAAGTGCAAAAAGTAACTCAGTTTAAAGAATAAAATACATTTAAAAACGAACCACTGAAAGACTTGAGAATTAAATAAATTTACTTGAAGAGGAACTGAACAGTTAAATATATTGAAAAAGAAAGATATTGAATAGATTGAAAGGCTCTAGCAACAAAATTAAAAAAAAATATATTACATGAATTTTACATTTTCTGCATCTCTTATTTTTTTAGACCTGAAGATGGTATTTTAAAGTATCGAAACCTGTCATTTTTAATTATATAGTTATTATTAACACTTAAGTGAGAATTTAATAGACTAAAGAGCATACAATTTTGGGAAATTGGAGGACATGGAAAGTCCTCCAGGTGCTCCGTCATCTGCGTAGTTCTTATTTACGTGTTAAAGAAGTTAAAGAAGTGAGTATATGACCGAATGCATTATCACATAATTAAATAGACTGAGAGTTGAATAGAATTAAATAGACTTAAAAAGATATTAAAACAGTCGTGTGAGAATTAAATATTCCTAAGGAATTAAATAGATTTAAAGACACTCTAGTCAGAATTAAGTAGATTTAAAAATGATTCATTAAAAGGCAGTCGAATAAAAATTAAATATACTTAAAAAATCAAGCACTTAAAGGCACTTGAGTGAGAATTAAGCAGAATTAAATAGACTTAAAAACGAAGACAGTCGAACATGAATTAAACGTCTCCAAGAAAAGACAGACAATAAGAATATATTCTTAAAAATCAAGCTCTGGAAGGCACTGGAGTGAGAATATTATCTTAAATAGATTTAAAGAGACTTGAAATGCAACCATTGAAACTCAGATTGTTAGGAATTAAATAGACTTGACAACGAACCATAAAAGACATTTGAATAAGACCTTAAATTAATCCAAAATCAATCATTTAAGGACTTTCAAGCGAAAGACACTCTTGTAAAAATGAAGTTTAAAAATATACTTGAGTAGAAATTAATAGACTATTGAAAAACACTCGAATAGAAATTAAATAGATGTCATGAATTAAATAGAATTAAGAAACAACAACTGCAAATTACTTGAATTTATATACTTGTCATTGTTAAGTTAAATTGAAACATATTAAAATGTAGTTGAACCAACCACTGAAAAAACTCTCGTAAATTAGTTAAATAGATTAAAGAATTAAATAGATTTAGCAACGAAGCATTTAAGGACAGTCAAATATAAGACAATATAATAGAAGGACTACCGAGAGGTTTGGGGGAACATAAAAAGACACTTGAGTGAGAATTAAATAGACTTAATATCCAAGAATTATAAAACAGTTAAAAATTAAGAAAACTTAAATTATTGAAAGTAGAATTAAATAGATTGAATTATACTCCATGAGAATTAAAACCGAAATAGTAATTTAAGTGAAAGAAGTACATGGCGGAGTACCAGAAGAAAGCACAGAGTAAAAATTAAATAGACTCGCCTGAAAGTTGAATAGAATTAAATAGATTTAAAAAAAAATTATTAAGACAGTTGAAAGACACTCGTGTGTGAATTAAATAGACCTAGAAATGAACCATTGAAAGAATGTTAAATAAAAAATTATATAAACTTAAAGAGCAATAGTTAAATAGATTTAAAAAAAAAACTCTTGTGTGAGAATTAAATTAAAAATAGATTTACAAATGATCTTTTAAAAGATAGTCGAATTAGAATTAAATGTACAAAAAAATCAAACGGTGAAAGGCACTGGAGTGAGAATTAGTTGAGTAATATTTAAACAAATTAAAAAAAAGACTTCAATAAGAATTAAATAGACTTAAAAGACAACCACTGAAAAACATTCAAGTGACTTGTCTTTGAAACAAACCATTAAAAGATAGCATTTCCTTCATGACGTTTACATTTCAGTAAGAAGTGAGTATATAATGGAATTGAGTAAACATTAAATAAACTAAAAAAAAGTTAAAGTTAAATAATCTAAAAATGTAATTGAAATACAATTAAATTAAAAAAAATTAATAGAATTAAAAATCAGTCACTGAGAGTCAGTGCATAAGGAATTAAATAGATTTGAAAACGAACTATAAAAGTTGAATAAGAATTTAAATTAATTAAAAACCAAATATTGAGGGACAAGTCAGAGTCAAATAGATTGAAAGGCACTCTAGTGAAAATAGACTTAAAGAACTAAACAGACTTTAATGAAGAATTTAAAGATACTTGAGTAGGAATTAATAACCATTGAAAGTACCATTGAAAAACCCTCGAAAAAGATTTAATAGATTTAAAATATTAAATAGACTTACAAACGAAGCATTTAAAGACAGGCAAATAAAAGATGATATAACAGAGCGACTACCAAGAAATTTTCTAGGTACTTGATTACATATTTTTTTATGTGTTAAACATATGGTGAAGGTCTTTTATTTCTCAGTAAGAACTATGAATGTTATGGAGTACCTGGTAGAACCGTTGGAAAACAATTAAATAAACTAGAGTAAGAGTAGAAATCATTAATACAGTTGAAACAAACTCGTCAAATAGGCTTAACAACGAAGCATTAAAAGACAATTGAGTAAGAATAAAACACAAAAACAAAAATCATTAAAATATATTCGTTTCAGAATTAAATTGACAAATAATTAACTTAAAAACCAAGTATTACAACATTTCAATTGTATAGATTTAAAATCTTAATATCGAAGAATTATAAGACAGTTAAAAATTCAGAAGAATTGATAATTAAAACCGAAATAGTAGCTTAAGTGGGAATTAAATAGGTGCATTATTTATGTGTTTAAGTGAAAAAGTACATGGCGGAGTACCTGGAGGAAAAACAAAGTGAAAATTACGTAGACTCGACTGAGAGTTGAATAGAATTAAATAGACTTAAAAAAATCATTAAGTCAGTTGAAAGACACTCGTTTTTTAATTAAATAGACCTAAAAATGAACTATCGAAATAATGTTAAATACAAAATTATATAAAATTAAAGAGTAATAGTAAAACAGATTTAAAAAGAAAGACTCTTGCGTGGAAAAAAAAGCCAGCCATTGAAAGACACTATAATTATTAAATAAACTCAATAGAGAATTAAATAGACTAAAGAGCAATTAAAATACAGTTGAATAATAATGTTATAAAATTTAAAAAAAAGGTGAAAATAGACTGAAAGGACTTAAATTGACTTAAAAACGAGGCATTAAAAGATACTTGAGTAAGAATTGATAGACTTAAAATTACAACAATTGACACAAGAATGAGAATGAGACAAACTTTAAAACAAACCATTAAAAAACACTTGTATATTAGTTAAATAGATTAAAAGAATTGAATAGACTTAGCAACGAAGCATTTAAAGTCAAATATAAGACAATACAATAGAGGGACTACTAAGAGGTTTAGGGGGACATAGAATGTCTTCCAGGCGCTCGATTATTTACATATTTTTTAACATGTGTTAAACTGAAACAAATTGTTATTATGGCTTTTATTTCTTAGTAAGAACTGTGAACTATAAGGAATACCTGGAAGTTACAGTTGGGTAAAAATAAAAAAAATCTATAGTTAAAAAGACTTAATGAATTGAATAAACGTAAAAATGAAGAGAATTGCATGAGAATTACAACAAAATACAATGAAAAACCAACCATAGAAAGACACTTGGGTTAGAGTTAAATAGTCTTATAAATAGTCTAGAATTATAAGACAGTTAAAAATTAAGAATTCTGAGAAGATTGAAAGACTTGAGAATTAAATAAATTTACTTGAAGAGGAACTGAACAGTTAAATATATTTAAAAAGAAAGATTGAAAGGCTCTAGTAGCGAAATTTAATGTTTAATTTTACATTTTCTGCATCTCTTTTTTTAGACCTGAAGATGGTACTTTAAAGTACCGAAACCTGTCATTATTAAGTATGTAGTTATTATTAACACTTTAATGAGAATTTAACAGGCTAAAGAACATACCATATAAATACAGTTAAATAATAATTTAAGACAATGTAACAAAGGAACCTTCAGGGAATCTAGAAGACATGGAATGTCCTCCAAGTGCTCCGTCATCTGTATACTTCTTATTTATGTGTTTAAATGAAAAAAGTGCGTACATAACGGAGTACATTATTACATAATTAAATAGACTGAAAGTTGAATATAATTACATAGACTTAAAAAGATATTAAAACACTCGCGTGAGAATTAAATAGATCTAAGGAATTAAATAGATTTAAAGACACTCTAGTCAGAAATAAGTAGATTTAAAAATTATTCATTAAAAGACAGTCGAAGAAGAATTAAATATACTTTAAAAAAATCAAACACTGAAAGACACTGGAGTGAGAATATTATCTTAAATAGATTTAAAGAGACTTGAAATGCAACCATTGAAACCTAGATTGTTAGGAATTAAATAGATTTGACGAACCATAAAAGACATTTGAATAAGACCTTAAGTTAATTCAAAATCAATCATTGAAGGACTTTCAAGCGAAAGACACTCTTGTAAAAATGAAGTATAAAAATATACTTGAGTAGGAATTAATAGACTATTGAAAAACACTCGAATAGGAATTAAATAGATGTAATGAATTAAATAGACTTAAGAAACAACAACTGTAAAATAATTGAATTTATGTACTTGTCATTGTTAAGTTAAATTGAAACATAATAAAATGTAGTTGAACCAACGACTGAAAAAACACTCGTAAATTAGTTAAATAGATTTAAAGAATTAAATAGACTTAGCAACGAAGCATTTAGGGACAGTCAAATATAAGACAATATAATAGAAGGACTACCGTGAGGTTTGGGGGGACATATAATGTCTTATTTTTACATAGACTAAAAGGAGTAAATAAACGAAAAAATGAAGACAGTTGAACGAGAATTAAATGCAATGAAAAACCAACCATAAAAAGACACTTGAATGAGAGTTAAATAGACTTAATATCCAAGAATTAAAACACAGTTAAGAAAACTTAAATTATTAAAAGTAGAATTAAATAGATTGAATTATACTCCATGAGAATTAAAACCGAAATAGTCGTTTAAGTAGGAATTAAATAGGTGCATATTTAAATATTTAACTGAAAGAAGTACACGGCGGAATATCAGAAGAAGGCGCAGAGTAAAAATTAAATAGACTTGCCTGAAAGTTGAATAGAATTAAATAGATTTTTTTTAAGTAATTAAGAACTTGAAAGACACTCGAGTGAGAATTAAATAGACTTAAAAATGAACCATTAAATGAGTTTTAAATAAAAAATTAAATAAACGTAAAGAGTAATAATTAAATAGATTTAAAAAGAAAGACAGAAGAATTAAATAGACTTAAAGAATTAAATAGATTGAAAAACTCTCTAGTCAGAATTAAATAGATTTAAAAATGATACATTAAAAGGCAGTCGAATAGGAATTAAACATACTTAAAAAATCAAGCACTGAAAGGCACTTGAGTGAGAATTAAGTAGAACTAAATAGACTTAAAAACGAAGACAGTCGAACATGAATTAAACGTGTGTCTCCAAGAAGTAGAATGTATTTACAAGACAACAAAGATAAGCAAGAGCGTTTCCAGTGTCATATGCAAGACAGCAGCAGAATCCTCGAGGATATAAAGGCT
>JAUIMW010000434.1:0-17614 GCA_033557785.1 Enochrus cinctus
ACAATTTTAATAGAAATTTTGGGATTTCTATTTATAAAATCTTTAGTTTTATGCAATATAAAAATGAAGTAAATATTAATTTTTCTAAATAGAAAACATGTTCACTACTTCCATATTCTTTCTTAGAAGTATTATATCAAGTCACAATTCTTAATTGAAAAATTAAATTTTATAATTAATAGAATGACTATGTCCTTAATGATAACTATTAAATTTACAAAATTTTACCATCTGATATATAACGAAGTGAACATGTTAAAATAATGTGAAATAATATAAAAATGAAGCCAAATTTAACAAGTAAAAATTAAAAATAGAAACCCAATTGAAAATTTAAAAAAAAAAATTGTACCTGCTGTTGATGAGCAAGAGTTTGTTTCATGAGAACCATTTTAATACTTTGTTCCATGGCATATTTTTTAGCTTTATTGACAGCATCACTTTGATCTGATGATAATTTCGGTAAGGCACCTCCTAAGATTCCAGCTATTGTATTGCTTCGAGCACCTGGTCCTATATAAAAATTGCCTCATAAATTTACGCTTTTATGTATTTTACTTAAATAAAACTAGAATCTTACCTGGAATTACTTCCCCAGTCTGAACAATGTTATAATAATTTGCGATTCCATCAGATGGATCTACAACAAAATAACGTGTAAAGTAATTGTATACCACAAAAGGTACAAATTAGAAGATCAGTCATACTTTTGACTTATCATAAATCAAATAATATAGAACACATAGGTACTGTGAGAACTATAGTTTTAGTCAACACAAGTCCTACATTATTGGTATTTATCAAAATTTTAAATCAGTTGATTATATGCAAAGGTATGACCGATATAGACTAGAGTTTGTTTACCAATGTCAAAAAAAACTGAATATCCAAACTTCATTTTTTATGTACAAACTCTCAAGCAAAAAAGATACATTCATATTTGCCCAAATACAAAAATAAAAAACAAGATAACACCAGGAACAATCTGAAAACAAAAAGAAAACTGATTGACAATAAAAAAATAAACAAAGCATCACTAGTACCCGTTTACCTCTCTAAATATTCTTTTTTTTTATGAATATAAATATTTTGACGAAATTCAAATTATTTATTTAGAAAGGTTTCTTTTTTAAGCATTACTAGGTAATCAGAAGCATTTTTAAAGAAAATCGTGTTTTCTACAACTATTGCTTTTTTTGCATGTGAGATGGAAATCCGAAATTGTTGTCCATTCCAAAAAGATGTTCAGTCCATTTGCTGCAACAGGATGTAATATATAAGTGTAGTTAAATACAAAATTCCAATTTTAACTTAATTCACTGCTTGTTGATTGAAGGCATTCCAAATGCTTAATGAAAAATGGAGAAGATTTAAAGTTCATAAACATGAGTGTTCGATACCTGGCCTTTTGAAAGTATGTGTGTCACTGCAGACTCAATCAAAACATACTCATAAAATTGAAGTTCTCTAACACTTTAAATCAGCTTGATAAGTGTTTTTTTTTCGATGTCTTCAATGATCTCCTATTATTGGTGAATACAACTTAATATATTTTTTTAATACCATGCTTTACTATAGGTTCCTAGTGCAAATAGGTGCTTTTAAAACTATAAAATAAAACTACATTCACACTACTTTCAAACCAAAATGCAACAAACAGCTCATGTTTTGGATTTATTAGGTAATCCACAAAGTATTTTAATATCGATTAGATGAATTTGGAAAGGGGCAAGTTCATTTTTTTTCTCAAAAATTAACTATCTTCTAAAGCTAGTGGATAGGTGAAGCGCAGTTCTTATTTAAGACATACTTAGAACGTGGGGCTTTAACACATGTACATATAAAATCAGAAGGCCATCCTCCATGGCTTCGCTGGTAAGACCGAGAGTTTTACTATCACCAAAGTACCTTGAATTAAAAATAAAATTAAACAGTTCACTAAAAAGAAACATTATGACAAAAAAATATAACTGCAATTTTTGAATAAATGCTATCGTTGTGTTCAGATTTTCAAGTTGCCAACAGCATCTGAAGTCTTAAAAATGTTCGTTCTCGAAACACTGGTTGCACCTAACACAGTATCTGCAAACACAAAGAGAAAATAGATATGTCTAAAAACAACGCGGTTTATCCTTTAAAGCCAAATGTTACCGGCTTACAGTTATTAAAAAAAAAATTGCATGAGTATGTGTTTATGGCAAAGGTTAAAATTATTATTTTCATTCGTCAAGTGTTAGGCACCGCAAACACAAAAAATAAACACGGGATTTAAACGCATACTCAGGCACATCATCAATGTCAGATTGTAATTTTTGTTATTTCCTACCATGTAACCGTGCAGAGGCTAAGGTACGGTTACAGCATATAGGTATCTGGCTAGTGCGACCTCACGTTCGGTATATGAATCAGGCCTGCAGCCCATAGCTCTCATTTCTGGAACATCTCAAGCAGACCGAAAAGGCGTACATTAGTATTGATGTCCCCTCAGTTTATAGCACTACACGTTAAACAACAACTGACTAGCTAAGAGACTTACCGTCGAATCTATACTTTTTGATGGGAGGCTCTTCTGTACCGGGGGCTGGTGGTTCTGGAGTTGTCTGTGAAGGCGGGGCAGGTGGCATCTGTAACAAAACAATTATTGAAATAAAGCCTTTATTGTAAAATTAAAACTTCTACAACAAATTATAGAAATTCATTTATAAAAACAAAGTACTAAGTTTAAATATTGTAGACATTATTAAAATAAACTTGGGCACTTTTCAACATAACCTCCAGTAGTCCATTTGCATCTCCTTCGTAATGTTTGTTGGACGTTTTAATTTCCTGCTCCCAAATACTAGTGAAAGAAAGTGCTGTGAGTGGTTTCAATGCTTCAAGAATGATGATTTTAACATTGAAGACTGGTATGGTGGAAGAAGAGTGATTTTCACAGGTACAGATTGGGAGGTATTACTTTATGAAAACACAAGAAGAATTGGCAACATCATAAGGAGCTTGTTGAGCTAAAGCCATGAGAATTATTTAGAAACAAGAAAAATGGTTGCGGTCAAAAACTGGATGGAAACAATTTGATACAAAACGTTAAACATTATTTACTGAATTAAAAAGATTTTTCCATGTGAAAGCTATACGTAATGTAATCCCAATATTTTTACAGAGTAGCAAAATCGACTCTGCCGTTAGCTATGAAACTAGATTTAGAACTTGTTATTTATATATAGACTTTTTATCTCTTATATATTAGGAAAAGGATAAGTTCTGCTTTAACCAGGATGTGTATTGTTTGGAAAGGCAATAAGCATATTTCGCTAAAAAAGGGAGCTTTTTTTAAACTTCTCCTGGGACACAACGCCCTTTAATAAACATTTGATGGTTTAAATTTGGCTGGTAAAATTTTACATGACTGAAATAATTCTTGTTTTAAAAAGAGGCTCATATCCACGATTTGGTTCCTACTAGTAGTACATTTGTAAAATTGTCTTTTCATATGCAAAAACAAAATTCTATCTTTCTGTTATATGAAATAATAATTTTCTATCGCAAAGTGTACAAAACTACTTTTTTACACGTACATTTATTTTAATAGCATTATCGACATCATTTGGTTGCAAAAAAGTTTAGTGAACATTTGCATGAATCTCTAAATTATGTTATTAGAGAAGTTAAAAAATGAAAAGGAATGTCTTAAATGAGAGATTATTTGCTCAACTTTGTTCGGAAAATGATGACTATAGTGCATGTTTGGATCGCTTCTATTCGCTCTTTGATTTACTGTTATAATATAATTTTTATTAATTATTGATGTAGACGAATGAAAAGTGTTTCCAAAAATTAGATATAATAACTAAAATAATTTAAAGTAGCTTGATGGTATTAGTTTACATTACATTATTATACCGAAAAATATATGGCTAACATCGCTTAATAGACAATGCAATATAATAATTTTTAATTATTTTATCAACAAGAAATTTAAAAACATTATACATTAATTGATAAAGTGGCCGAAACAAGAAAAAACACTACTTATTTTTTGGAATATAAGCATTTTAAAAGCTATTGAATGTGAAGCGATAAGGTTTTACGCTCGCTTGGTCATGGGTAGACTTACCTACCACCTTTACCTAAACTTTGACGCCTTGTACCAATTGCTAGTATATTTTACACATCTTTCATGAACAGAATTAGTCGTTTCCTTAACGAATTGCATAAAATCGTGGTGGGAAAACAGAGTTCTATGAAGATTTATGTAGGTTCTACTTGTTGAAACAGGCGGCTGGAGAGTAAAGGCAATGATTTGTGGCACAATTTAATTATATCAAAAAATGACACATTAAATTTAACCGAAACTAAAAGTATCAGCCTTTAGCTTCACAAACAAAATTTGGGAAGAGGAGGATGTTCTCAGTTTCCAAGTCTTCCAAAATTGCAAAATAGAGATGAAGACTGGATGTGGAACCTTTTGCAAGTAGTCAAACTCAGAGCACAAATGCAGATGAATACAGACTAATACAGGAGCAAATTATTGAATTATCCGCCAGTGTTTAAACAAGGATAAAACAATTTTGGGTTACAAAAACAGATCTCAATTTTATATCCAGCATTATGGGTTATTGTACAGAAGCTGTTGATTGCTTTTTCATCTTGCTATTTGGTAGAATGTGGATTCAGTGCCGTTATGAGCCTCATCACAAAAAAAACCAACTAAAAATTAGTACATGTGAGGATTTGCAGTCCTATCAGGTTCATGCAAGTCATTAACTTTTCTGTATTTGAAAACAAAAGTTATAATTTCAATAAATGCTTCTTCAAAATGTTTTATTTATATTTTATTTTAACATCACCATTTACCATTCAAGACATCTAAGCTAAATTTTCAATTTTTCTATTATGCATTTATATAGTTTTGACTATGAAAAAGGGCTCATGGGTAAGTTTTGACTATGAAAGGTCCGTGAGCCAAAAGAATTTTACAAAGGTCATCAGTATGTCACTGTTTCAAAAATTTGCTATTTACACAGAAATAACTGATGACAAGGTGGTCACAACTCACAAGAATGGAATATCTTAGCCCAATGTTACTGATATTACCGAGACTCAATGAAGTCTTCAAGAATATAAAATTAAATTTAAAAGGCGTCTATGCAATTTTGAACATTTGTTTCACGCAGCTACATAACCGAAGCAATTCTATTGGGGTAATCTATAGCTCAATGGAAAAGTCACAAGAACCATATTTAAATACAATGGAAGTATGTGGCCACCACATGTGCTCGCTCCTTTTAATGATAGCAATAATTAAAAAGAATATGAAAAAGAAGCATTTCATAATTAAAGTATACAATCTTAATATAAAGCTAATATATTTTACATATCATCACTTAATTTATCCAAAGATTTATTTCAACAATACATAAGGATTTAAAATGATCGATAGGCTTCCCATTAGTAATTAGTTAATACTAGAGGTTAATTAATGCGAATGATATGAAATAAAACCAAACTTTAATCCTTATTCATAAAATTGTGGAGGTCAAGGACTGGATTTGAAAATGATATAAGAAAAACTTACGATATTTGTCCCCCCGTTCAACATGAGATGTTCCTGTTGGTACGACGTCATCATCTTGAAACTGGTATTTATAAAATAACCGCACCAACACTACAAACAATAGTAAAATGTTTAATAATCGTAAAATAAGTGACAGAAGTGGACAACATAAGATGGCGTCAGAAAGAGCAACACACAACGGAAATATGAAAGTGGGAATTGCATGGGGGGGAAGGATCAATACAGCAGCACAGGCGCGAAAACATAGATGCTTTCATATTGACCTGTTTAAATTTTAAAGTGTTTTTGAATAATTTATCCGAGCTACTTTCAAAATTTTTTCTGTAGAATTAAATTGGATATGTAAAAAGTCGCTTTCACTGTTACAATATCTTGAAAAAATTATTTAAAATAAAACCTATTTTTAAAATGTACTGGCAGCCTCTGGGCATCTGATATATGCATTTTGACATAATGGAAAGCAGCAGCTTCAGAGGTGTTTGTGCGTCGTCTTGCTTATGTCAAAAAGTCATGTTGACATACTAAGTCATTTTTGGTGAAATCTACAAAACATATCTATCAAATCGAAGTTACGTATACATCGAGGTTTAACTTAAGATGACTCTTGGAACAGTGATAAAAAACGCCTACTTTGGTAAAAAGTAGGAATTATTCAAGTTTTCGTATATATTTTTTTACTATTAAATAGTTGCGCTTATTTTACAATAACGTTTGTTTTCTCATTTTTAGGAAGCAACCTAACGTACCACCTCAAGGTGTTAGATGTCAAAAATGTTTGGAATATGGACATTGGTCGTACGAATGCAAAGGAAAGCGAAAATATCTCCATCGATCATCAAGGACGGAGATTCTCAAGAAAAAGATCAAAATGATGGAAGAACAAAAAAATGCACCGTAAGTATATGTGCAGTTTCCAACTTTTTAGTTTGTAAATACCTATATTTCTACAAATAAACAGAATGCATTTTATTGTGTTTTTAGTAAACAAAGTAAATCTGATGATGCCAGCAAAAAAGAAAAGAAGAAAAAGAAAAAGGAAGAGTCTTCATCGTCCAGTTCCGACAGCAGTTCGGATAGCGACAGCAGTAGTGACAGTGATTCCGAAAGCTCTTCAAGCGATAGCAGCAGCAGTGATTCCTCTTCAGAAAGTTCAGACTCTGATTAACAATAATTTTACATTATCATAAATTGTACATAAATGGATGTAAATTTTATAATTTAGTTTATATAATTTAAGGCACAATAAAAAACATTTGGTGTTAAAAAAATTACTTATTTAAAAATTTTACAAAGCCGTACAGAACTTAAATTATTTTTAAGAAAGACGAACAAACAAGTGATACCATATGTCTTTGGCAAAAGTTTTCAATAACCTATACCTATCCTTCTGAGTTCTTCCGTATTCATCCACCTCTTCAAGTTCCACTTCAGACATACTCTGCGTTCGTTGTTTTTCAATTTTTAATTGCTCAACCAACAGAGTTAACTGTAAAGGCACACTCAAATTGTGAAAGTTCTTCATACTTATAAGAGCATTTTTTTCTTCCTCAGTCAAATCTCGCGAAGCTACATCAAATTGATCTATTATACCTTCCGCCATAGAATTTTCTATATCAACATAATTTTCCATTACTGAATCGTCCACTTTAGAAGAAACATCTTTAAGCGTAAGATTTTGAAGATAAAGTTGTTTTAAAACGAGAATATTGTTTGTTTTTCTTGGATCCGCCAGATGCTCCCTTTTGGGCTCAAGCATTTTTTCCACTTCAATTTTCCGTCTAGTGGGTATTTTTGCTGCTTCCTGCAGAAGTTCATTTAGATCTACTGAATTTTTTTCTTTTGTTTTTTCTTCTACAGCTTTTTTGACTTTTGAAGATCCATCTCTAACTTCTTTAGACGGACTAGCACTGGTACTTGGAGCTGTACTTTCCGTGGATTTTTTACTTTCTACCGAGTTGTTTGTTACTTGATCTTGCTTAGTTTGTTCAACAACGATCAAGTCTTTAATCGATAGAGTATTTTCCTTAAATTTCTTTAAAACAGTTTTGTAGTCCTGATTTAAATTTAACTTGACTGTTTCATTAGGCTCTACCTGTGTGATTTGTTCCGGGATTTTAAACCATTTTAAGTTTATGCATTTTGTTGTTTTGGTAAAGTAAGTTAAATTAATGGGTGTTTGTTTCCGGAAAACGTCAGTCAGTAGAGGTTTGTCGCATTCTTTTAAAAATACGTTTGTCCCTAAGCAATCTTCGTAAGTACCTATAAAATAAGTAAAAAGAAACTGTTAGAATTTTTTTTTAATTGTTTTATTCAATTGTATAAAATAAAATTACCTTGAAACAAATAGTTGCCTATTTGTACTAAAGGTTTTTGCGTGTGTAAATTAGCAATTTTAAAATTCAATTCTGGTTGTTTAAAAAATTCTTGGTCTAATTTTTCATTAAAATCTAGAAACACATATTTCTCTTCATAAGTTTTATCTGATAGTTCACCCATTATAAATTTTTCATAATATTTATTTTTATATCTCCTAGTTCCAGTATTTACAGAATAATGTGAGGTTATGTGTAAAAGTTGAGGTTAAGATTCTTGTCATTTTGAGACCATGGACGAAGAAAGGATGTAGTTTTTACGTTCATGTTTAGACTCACAGTATCCTGTTGAAATAAATATCTTTATACACAGTATGTACGTGATTATTCAATCAATATTGTATGGAATACAAATTTGTAATATTTTCTTACTAAAATTCAAATAAAAAATAGAAAGTGTTAAATATTCAAAAATATGTGAACTAAAATTATAGCATTTTTATTTATTTAGTACACAATTCATAATAATTAAGGATAAATTGTTGATAAAATTTAATATCTAATAGAATGACTCCTATTTATAACCACATCCTGCTATATTTGTGGTAACAATGATACTTGTTTCGAGTTGTTTTCAATGATATATTTTTCCAAGTATTTCCAGTGACTGAGAAGATCATAATATGGTAGTGCTTTAATGTTTTCTGCTCTTAACTACTCTATGATGAGGTTTTATTTGTATTAGGGATCAATATTTTGCTTAACTTGAATTTCGGTTCTAAGCTACTTAAAAACACATTTTTCCCAATGTAAATCATCTTCAGTCTACTCTAGAAGTGCAAATCCTAAACCAGCCATCAAGTTCTTCTTAGAAACTGAATTTTTTTTTTTTAGCTAGTCGACCAGTTCCTTCCCATATTGGAATAGATACTAATGTTGTAGTGTTCATTTCCTAGCAAACCCTTGATTTTAGTGGTCAATAAGAATAGATTTGCTGTCAATAATTTTAAGAATCGTTAATCTATACAACTACAAAAAGTTTTTTTTATGTTACTATAATTATGGCCAATCCAACAATTTGAAATATTCCATAAGAATTTATTTCTTCAATAGAATAATGTAAAAGAATCTAAATCACATATATACTAAATATTAGAGCATACATGCAATAGTAGTGTATATGGAAATTGCTGCCGCTACATATTCATCTGGTGAATAACTATATGATTTACTGCCCATTAGCATGTGTATTTGATACCATAAAATCTAAAAAAAATATTATTAATTTAATTACCTAATGTCATTTTATTTCTGATTTTAAAATACAGAAATCTACTACTTAATTCTGTTTTATTATAAAATGAAAACAAATGTATTCTTAAATAAAGTAATACTTACGATAGATAATAGAAGTGTAATAATAAACGATAGAATTAAATATTTTACTGATTGTTTATACATTATAAAGAGTAAGCTCGCTATAATTATCAACATTATTACCACAGCTACTAGTATGTACAGAAATACTTTATATTTAGATAAGTCAATCTAAAAAAAAAACAATTTTTTTTTTTTTCA
This sequence comes from Enochrus cinctus, assembly GCA_033557785.1. Lineage (NCBI taxonomy): Eukaryota > Metazoa > Arthropoda > Insecta > Coleoptera > Hydrophilidae > Enochrus > Enochrus cinctus. Next base: position 9,466 of record JAUIMW010000434.1, read on the forward strand.
TATTCTTTTTTTCACACTTACTGGTAAAAATGTAGCACACGTAAATATAAATATCACCACAGCAGCTGTCATAACCACTGTTGCCATAACTTCTTGAACACTATATCGTGCTAATAAAAATGCCAAAATATAAGCAATACATATAGTCTAAAAATACGAATAGTTCATGTATGTACAATATTAGTGAAACAAAGAGTACCTACAAGTAATCAAGTTTTATGTATTTTTGATTTTCTCACCACTTTAATATTATAATTATTCATATGTGGGATATAAAAAAAGAGATGTTTAAGGAATCGTGACTACTTATGGGTTCTCATAATATCTGTAGATTTGAGTGTTATCAACATACATATAAAACCAAAAGGATCACATTGAGGGGATATGTTATTCTAATAAACTTGCAAGATATAAATATAACTTGTAATATAATCATGAGCATTCTACAAAAAAAGATATAAAAGATGCACATATGTGTTATTAAGTATAACAAAATTTACTTACGCAAATATTACAGCAACACTGATATCCTTTGCCATAAATAATCTCAGTTCTACTCTAGAATGATACAATTACTTTGCAGATTACACAAAAATTAAAATAAACCTACGAATATTGAATTATAAACAAGAAGCCCAATGTTCCTAATAATTGAAGAGCAACAATCATTAGAACTCGCCGCACAAATATTTTTCTTACCCATGGTGACTCAAATCCAAAAAATAAAACCTCTTCTTCAAAAGATGATGCCCTTTGATAAGATGAGTTATCATACTAAAATCCGATTTTATTTTTATTGCATGCAAATATTTATTACTATCAAACCTGCTGGGAATCTGTCTGCTGATTGTTTGGTCTGTTATTACTATCATTATCTATAACTTTCTGATTTTTCATTTTTGATGACTTTAAATATTGTGTAAGTTAAATTTAAGAAAAAAATATTTATAAAAATATCGGCAGTCGATTGACATTTCAGTTTTTTTTTATTATTATTCTTTTTATTTCTAATATAATAATGTTATGCATTTTTATTTTAAAACTTAATATTCAGAAACAGCCGCGCAAAATCAGAAGAATCCAATACGAGACGATCAGCAATGGAATAATATCTCGATAGATGTGGGAGACTTTTCGGGATACGTTACGCATATAGAGGTGGCGGTGGTGGTGTTTGCGGGGTACAAAGATCAAATGGAAATAGGGAGCAAACGGCTAAGAGGAATGAAAATATAAAGCAGCAAGTTCAATTAAAGAAGCAAAAGTTGCAATCATATCTAGACAGCAGGTCAGAAGAAAACTACAAGATGTACAAAAAGGAATGAGATATTGCTGGAGGATTTATAAGCAAGAAGAAAATTCAGATCAAACATGGATACAAATACAACAGAAGGAAAGTAAGCAGCAGAGATAAGATACTACAAAAGAGTCAGAGAATTTACTAGGATGGTCCTATTGAGGAACTACCAAATAAGGAAGAAACTGGGAATTGGTGACATCACACAGTAGGTAGAACTGAGGCAACTTGGCTGGTGGGGACACCTACAAAGAATGGAAAGCACTGTACCGGTGAAGTAAGAAAGAGAGGCTGATCATAGGACATACGAAATAAATGCATATAGAAATATCTTGGAAGAGGGACTGGCAATGGGCAAAGAGAGTAGAAGAGATTTGTCAACAGTTAAGAAGAATGTACAGACCCCTGCAAGCAATGGGTGTAAGCGGAACAGATTATATAAATTTCGGAGATATGCGTATATCCCGACAGTGGTGAAAGAGACTTAAAATATACATAGTAATTTGATTGGATTTTCTTGGTTTTGCTGAAATTGTTTTGATTAACAAAAGCTGAAAAAATAATTCTTTTTTATTCAGTTCTAAAATAATATAATAAATAAAACCATATCACATAAAATATTTTTAACTTCTCTGCATTGGTAATATGAATTCAACGAGAAGACTATCCAACAATTCGAAGTATGATTAGAAATAAAAGTATAGTATCAGCATATATGGAAAATGATGCTGCTATATATTCATCTGGTGGATAAGCTAGTGATTTATAACCCATCACCATCTGTATATCAAACCACAATAACTGAAAAATAAGATTATTTCCATTATCATAATAAATACAAGAATCTACCAATCAATTTTGTATTTAACATGATATGATTACAAACAGTGATAGATGTGTTTCGAGTGTGATATTTATTAATATTAAATAATGTTACAAACTTACGAAAGAAAGTAGAAGCGCAAGAGCAGCCGATACAAACATATACATGATCGATTCTTGGTAGATGAAACTTAAGGTACTGGCTATTACTGTAAATAGTATCACCACAAACCCTGCTTTTATTAGTGACGTTGTGTGCTTTGTCATATCAAACTGAAAAATTATAATTATGAACAGTGGAATAGTTTTTTCAGTTTTGTTTTACATTTTCATGCTATTAAAAAAAAGTATTTTCTTTATGTTCAAACTTACTTGTAAAAATGCAGCGCAGATAAATATAAACATTGCCAAGCCAGTTGTAATAACCATTGTTATTTCAATTAGTTCAATACTATATTTTGAGGGCAAAAATATAGCGATGTAAGCTAAACATATTGTCTAAAAAATAAATACTTGCTAGTATAATATTAAAATAAAAATACTTGCAAGTAATCATGTATGCATATTTTTGCTTTTTTCATCTTTTACTACTTCAATGATTACTTACGGGCTCTGCTATTATACTTTGTATATAAAAGATTTGAATTTTACCTACATACATATAACACAATAGTATCACATTTAGGGGAAACATTAGTCTGATATGTCTATGGAACATTAATGTGTAAAAAATTACAATCCAGCATATGCTATATAAAAAAAAACTTGCACATATATCTTATAATATGAAGCAAAAATTACTTACGAGAATGGTATTACAATGAGGTATTGACTTGCTATATACAATCTTATTTTTGGTCTGTAATTATAAAACTATTTTGCATACTACATATAAAAATTATAATAGAACAAACATACGCATACTGAGTTAATAATAAAAATCCAAATGTTCCCAATAACTGAAGAACAACAATCATTAGAACTTGTTGTACAAATTGCTTTCTAACCCATGATGGCTCAAGTCTCTCAGAAGTCATTGCTTGTTGATGAGATGGGCTGTTATACTAAAATACACAATTTAATTTGATGGTCTACATATGTACTATATTTACAGAAAATCAAAACATACCTGCTGATTATTTTGTTCATTATTTTCAATATTATTCTGATTATTCATTCTCAGTGTCTTTAAATTTTAATAACATTATATAAAATAAAAAAAATCAAATATTTATTATAGAAAAAGGCGGCAGTCAAAGTCAATTTATATTTCATTTCATTTGTATTAGTTTTCTTTTTTATTCTAATATATCAGCACCAAATATATTTTTTTTTCATAAAAAATGTAACTATACTGGGTTTGATGGAATTAGCAAAAAACATGTCTATATAGCGGAATCTCAAGATGCAAGTTAAATTTTTCCAGCATAGAGCTCATATTGCGAATTAAGTTTACCAAAAACTTATTCTTCTGTCCTCTTTTTAAGATGCCTCTAAAATGTGACACTATCATTCATGTTTTCACTTCTTCCCATTTTACCAACACTTTTTTAATCTTACTTTTTAATCTTCTTCTACTATACCTCTTGTTGATGCTCTTTGTGAAGTTCTTTAAATAACGTTCATTGTAAGTTCTTCATTATACTCCTCCAATAACTCATCCGGATCAACACCATCCATATGCCAACCCATACTGTTCTAGAAAGTTTTCCTTTACTGAAAGACCAAAACTTCAGTGACACACTTGATGATAAATTACCATGTTACCCTGGTTTTGCTGTTGGCCCCCCAATATTACATTCTGTTGGTTTTTCTGCACTTTTCCCCTTTTGAAGATGTGTAGATTTTTTGAGTGGTAGATGAGCAATAGCTTGATTTTACAATCTCCACTTTGGTTGGTGCAAAATAAGAGGACATGGGCTTGTGACCAGATTTCTCCTCTTACGTGATGCAAGTCCTCTTAGGCACTTTTTCCAAAGAAGACCTGTTTCATCACAATCAAACACTTGCTGTTCAAAGAATATCAAAGCACAGAGCCTTTAGCCTTAGTGCAAGTGATAGCTTCCGATGCAGAATTATCTTTTAACTTTTTCTCTTTAATCCACACCAACAACAGTTTCTCAACATCTAGGAGTTTTAGGAAGTGCTTGAAAATAACAGTAATTCCTTTGGCCACATCAAGTTTCTTAATTTCTTTTTTCTTCTTCAGGATAGCGCAGATTGCAGATGTTCTACAATTTCTTTTTTAATTTCAATGACTGTGGCTTCCTTCTTTTTCTTTGCAGCTCTATTTGAGGCAACGATCTTCTTGGGAGGCATCGCTACTCGAGACAATGCTCGTAATTAGAGCTGAGCATAGTTTTACATGTTCCTACCCTTTGAGTATATATACATATACAAAGTTCTAACCCAAGTTTAGTGCAGGGTGGTTGCATAAGTACAAGGTGTTCATGGGTTTTAACACCTTCAAGGGGGTATATTTGATTTTGACAATAACAAATGATAGAGGTACCTGAATTGAAAATAAGCTAAAAACGACTTGGAGACATAGCCGATTTTAATTTAAAACTTTAGTATATCCATAGTTTTTATTAGTTCACTATCATAACTTTCACTGTCATAATCAAAATAACTCTAGTTTTCAAAAAATACAGACACGCGCCAAAATAACATTACTATCAACTCTCGTATCAAACACAGTTGCATGCCTGTCCCTCACAGAAAAATCCCTAAAATGTTGAGGTTATTCTTATTGTTTTCCCGCCTTTTAAATAACTTGTTTCTTTGTTTTGTTACTTCTTTATTTTCGTTAAATTATTAGTCAATTTAAATAATTTTTAGTAGTTATAAGTGTTGAATCTCGCAAACGAAACAATGTCACGCAGGGTAAGCATACAATTTTCCAGAATACCTTTTTAATTTAAATCTATAATTAATATCTAAACTTGATCTGTGCAAGTGCTTTTTAATTTATATTCTACTTGAATATATATACTGTTCTGAACTATTTAGTACTTAATTAATGTTTTAGGGTGAAGAAGACTCTTCTCCTGTAAGGTCTCCCATTGGAAGGTCTGCTATGACGTCGCCCGTTCAAGATTTTGAACCTTTCGAAGATGAAGGCGATTTGCTGGGAGATGAATCTCAAGTTGATCCCATGGAAGAAGAAGATGGAGAAGAATTATTTGGTGATAATATGGAAAAGTAAGTTTTCTTAAAATTTCTATAACTAACAGTTGAATATACTTATTATTTTAATATCAGCATTAACACTTGTGTCTTATTGTTTTCTATAGCGATTACCGCCCAATGCCTGGGCTCGACAGATATGATCCAGGCAACTTAGACTATGAAGACTATGACGTTATGTCTCAATCAGACCGCCGTGCCGCTGAAGAAGAGTTGCGCAGACGAGATAGAGAAAGAGGTATTTTGAGGCGTGATGACCGCGAATTGTTGTACGACCAAAGCGATGATGAGGAAGATCCAAGGCATAAACGTAGAATGGCCGAAAAAGCTGCGGTTGGGGAAACAGACGATGTTGAAATGATGGAATCTATCGAAAACCTTGAAGACACCAAAGGTTATTCAATTAAAGAATGGGTGGTTATGGTGGGACCCAGAACAGAAATCCAAAATCGATTCAAGAACTTTTTGAGAACTTACGTTAATAATAAGGGTCACATAGTATACAAGGAACGCATTAGAAGGATGTGCGAAAGTAACCAGTCAAGTTTCGTTGTAGAATTTCCTATATTGGCTCATAAAGAACATGTGTTGGCATATTTTTTGCCTGAAGCTCCAACGCAAATGCTAGAAATTTTTGATGCGGTAGCTAAAGAGTTCGTTCTGCAGTTATACCCAAGTTACGAAAGAGTCACAAGTGAGGTACATGTCCGAATTTCAGATTTACCTTTAATTGAAGAATTAAGAACCTTTAGAAAACTTCATTTAAATCAATTAGTACGTACTCTTGGAGTTGTTACTGCTACTACCGCTGTTTTACCACAACTTTCCGTTGTAAAATATGATTGTAACAAGTGTGGATTCATTTTGGGGCCTTTTGTTCAAACTCAGCACAGTGAAATTTATCCGGGAGCTTGTCCGGAATGTCAAAGCCAAGGGCCTTTCATGGTAAGTTTTCTATTATCAAATTTCTATGAACATACTCAGATACCCTTTTCTGCTTTAGATAAATATGGAACAAACAGTCTATAGAAACTATCAAAAAATTACCTTACAAGAATCCCCTGGACGCATCCCCGCTGGTCGAGTTCCACGTTCAAAAGAATGTATACTTCTAGCAGATTTATGCGATCGTGTTAAACCTGGAGATGAAGTAGATGTCACGGGAGTTTACACCAACAGTTATGATGGTTCCCTGAACACAGAACAAGGCTTCCCTGTATTTTCTACAGTTATTTTTGCAAATCATCTTGTTGTTAAGGATTGCAAGCAAATCGTGCAGTCTCTTACTGATGAAGATATAAATTCCATAATAAAAATGAGCAAAGATCATAGAATTTCAGAAAGAATAATTTCTTCAATTGCTCCATCTATTTTTGGTCACGAATATATTAAAAGAGCTCTTGCTCTAGCTCTCTTTGGAGGTGAACCTAAAAATCCTGGTCAAAAACATAAAGTTAGAGGAGATATAAACGCTTTAATTTGCGGTGACCCAGGTACCGCTAAATCTCAATTTTTGAAGTTTATTGAGAAAATAGCTCCAAGAGCAGTGTTTACAACTGGGCAAGGAGCTAGTGCTGTCGGTTTGACAGCATATGTACGAAGAAATCCTCAAAGTAGAGAGTGGACTTTAGAAGCTGGTGCTCTCGTACTGGCTGACCAAGGAGTGTGTCTTATTGATGAATTTGATAAAGTAAGTTGTTTTTTCCTGTTATATTAATTATGCTTAGAATTATTTTAATTTATTTTTGTAGATGAATGATGCCGACAGAACATCAATCCATGAGGCTATGGAACAACAATCTATTTCAATTTCAAAAGCTGGTATTGTAACAAGTCTTCAAGCCAGATGTTCAGTAATAGCAGCTGCCAATCCCATCGGTGGGCGTTATGACGCAAGTATGACCTTTGCGGAGAATGTAAATCTGTCGGATCCAATTTTGTCACGTTTTGACATTTTGTGTGTTGTAAGAGATGAAGTAGATCCTATTCAAGATCAACATTTAGCTAGATTTGTAGTAAATTCACATGTTCGACATCACCCATCTAAACGTAATGAAGATGAAAAAATAGAAATAGACAATGAGCTACAAATTCCACAGGAAATGTTGAAAAAATACATAGTTTATGCTAGAGAAAACATCCATCCGAAACTTCAAAATATGGATCAGGATAAAGTAGCGAATATTTATTCGCAGTTGCGCCAAGAATCTTTAGCGACAGGCTCTCTACCAATTACTGTCCGTCACATTGAAAGCATAATTCGTATGGCTGAAGCCCATGCAAAAATGCACCTTAGAGAATACGTTCAAGAAGACGATGTGAACATGGCTGTAAGGATGATGTTGGAAAGCTTCGTGGAAACCCAAAAGTACAGTGTAATGAAAACAATGAGGCAAGTGTTCCAGCGATACTTGTTATTCAAGAAAGATCATAGTGAATTGCTGTTTTACATCTTGCGCCAGCTTTCACAAGACCAACTTACATTTTTACGAGGAACGAATGCTTCAGAGGCACTCACAATTGAAATCGATGAGAAAGATCTGTTGGATAAAGCCAAGCAAATTGATATTCATGATCTTAAGCCATTTTATCAAAGCAGAATATTTGAGGCAAATAATTTTTCCTACGATTCCAAACGTAAGGTTATTATCCATACTATTCCGGAAACGTTTACTTCTGAAGATTAGTTTTTAATTTTACTTTATGTAAATTTTAGTTTCATATTTGTACTTTTTATGTATCTATTTTTAAGCATCTTAATTTTAATTATTCCGATAATCTTGTTACTTTTTTATTTTGTGCAGTTATACACCGTGTGTATTTTTAATTTAATGTTATTTT
>JAUIMW010000435.1:0-17602 GCA_033557785.1 Enochrus cinctus
TAATAAGGTTACAAGGCTATGAGATAACTTATAATTAATTTAGACTGGTTGCAAGAGAAATAAATTATTTCTAGTTACGTTTTGTCTCTTTCTTTCTGGTGAAATTGCTTAGACTTTAAAAACAGAACCCCAAAAATGGATACCATACGTGAAGACCATCAATTTTCTTGTTAAAATGTTTAAATAATAACAATGACAAAACAACATAACAAAAGAACTACCAGGGTGGGAGGATATGGAATGTCCTCCAGGTATTCTACAAACCATATTCATAAGAAATGATGATTTTTATCAAGATTGTCTGTACCTAGAGGATAATTCATGCTCTCCGACTTCTTTTATGTTATTTTATACTTTGCTTAAATAAAGGTATGTTTAATTATTATTTAAAATTAAAAAAGATACACCAGAGAGACAATGCATGTCGCCAGAGAGTCTGGAAACAATTCCAGGTACTCTGGAGAATACATTCTTAGGGTTGGTTAGTTTAACTTTGAAAAGAGAATAGTTTTATTATAACTTTTGAAAACAATTGAGAGTACGAGTGTACGTGGAGGATGTTCCATGTCCTCCAAACTCAATGATGTTTTATAATAAAAAAATCTCCAGAAGATCTGGAGGATATAAAATATCTTCCCTAGACTCCCTCATGTTCCTTCTTTTAGATTGTTTGTTACTGTGAAGGAACACCTATTATGTTATCTGACACTCATAAATCAATTAACAGAAAGTGTAAAATAACTTAAAAGAAAACACACTGGGGAGGGGTCTGAAGTACATGGAATGTCCTCAAAGTACAAGCAATCCACTAATCCTGAATGTACTCAATAAAACACTTTATTTCTTCAAGTTTAACCAGTCAACGAAAAGAAAGTAGTTTGCAGTGTTCGTGGAGGACATTCCAGGACTTATAAAACTCTTCTTTTTTTAAAATTAAATAAACAACTTAAAAGGTAGACATATCATCAGAGAGTCTGGTTACAAGAAATGTCCACCAAGTAGTCTGCAAATACATAATTGAGAATACGTGTGTATGTGAAGGATGTTATATGTCCCTTAAACCCTCGTGTGTTAATTCTTTTTGTTATTTAGTTGAAAAAATTATTTTTATCCACATTTCTTAACAAAATTATAGGTCTAGGGGACATGGAATGTCCTCCAGGTACTCATTACGTTCTCTTTGCTGATAGGTAAAATGCAAACAAGTTTTTTGAAAATATTTAATGTTAAATTAGAAGTACGTAGATGTAAGAGATGGTTAGATGATCTTCGAGAAATAAAAAGTTTTTTTTAATATCCTTTATTATTTAAAAATTTTAGTTTAATTTCTAATGTGAAAAAAAGTGAAATAAACAAATAATAGTCAGATACGGCATAAAAAAAATCAAAGAAAATGAATGTTACTAAGATTTTTAAATATCAACTCGTGATCTCGTTCGGTTTACTTGGTACTCTGCAAACTATACTCTCCTCGTTGGTTAGTTACTCTTGAAGAAACAAGACTTTTGAACATTTCATGGTCCTTTCTAAACCTTTGAAAATCAGAAAATAGCTTTATATTGGAGCAAAATATAAAAGACCGTAACAAAAGAACTACCAAGGAGTCTAAGGACATGGGATGCCCTCCAGGTACTCTGTAAACTTCCTTTTTCCTATTGGATTGAACTTAGAGAATCAAGATTCTCCACATAAAAAAATACTTAGATTATCTGTGCTTGGACGAAAATTTATGATCTCTAGAACCCCTGGTGTCTCTTTTATGTCGTTTTACACTTCTTTAGGCCACCAGAGGGTCTGGGTGACATGAAATTCCCTCCAAGTAAGAGTGCGTGTACCCAGACGACATTTAAATCCTCCCAGACCTCTTGGCGTCCTCCTTTTTTATATCTTATACCGTCAGGAGATCTAGTAGAACATCCAAATATTCTCAAATTCAAACTTGAAGAAATGAAGAGTTTTGTCAAGATTTTTAACACAACCCCTTGATATTCCTTATGTATGATGTTTTATACTCTGTTTCTGCTTTGTAAACTACTTTCTTCCTGTTAGGTTTAAGTTGGAAAAATTAGAATTACGTTGATTGCGTGTACCTGGAGGACATTCCATGTTCTCAGGTCCCTGGTATCTCTTCTGTTATGTTATAACATCGAATGTCCTCCAGGTACTCTGTAAACAATATTCTTCCTGTTGGTTTTTTAAACTTGTCCCTTCTTTTATGTTGTTCTATATTCTGTTTCAAACCATCTGGTTGCCTGGGAGACATGGAATGTCCTCCATGTGCATAGTAAACTACATTCTTCTTGTTCGGTTGTTGGTATGTTGTCTTATGATTTATAAATTAAAGAAGAATCGTCTATTATTTTAAAAGACAGTTAACACTTCTTTAATGATACAAATTATAGAACAACACAAAAGAATATCTTGGAGACATGGACAATCCTCCAGCTTCAACAAAATTAATTTTTCTTAACATTATTAAGAATACGTAAATTTCCTGTAGGATAATCCATGTTCTCTAGACTCCCTCTTTTTCCTTCTTTTAAGTTATTTTTTACTCTGTTACTGTGTGAAAAGATGAAATGTCCTCCTGATATAAATAATATCTGGAGGACATTTCATCTTCGTACTCATATTTGTGTTTATGTTTTTGATAAAATTCTTCCTTTCTTCGATTTTGAATGATCAACAAAAAAAGCAGTTTGCAAAGTATCTGGAGGACATATAGCCCACACCCCTGGGAGGCCTTCTTTTATTTTAAAAGTCAGTTAATATCCCTTTATTAAAACGTCCTGTATGCAGATTGTCTGTATTTTTTATTAAAAATCTTGATAAAACTCTTCATTTCTCCAAGATTAAATGACTAACGACAATAATTCAGTTTGCAGAATATCTTCTTTAATTTTTTAAAACTAGTAAACATCCTTGCGTTCAAACAAAGTAAAAGACAACATAAAAGAAAAGTTGTCTAGGAACATGGAATGTCCTACAGGTACACCCAACAGAAAGAATTTAGTTTACAGAGCATTTCAAGGACATTTCATGTACTCAGAACCTCTGGCGTACCCTCTTTTATATTGTCCCATACTTCGTTTCAATATTGGGAGATCTAGTGGTACATAAAAGGTCCTCCAAGTACTCTGCGACCTGCATTCTTTTCGTTGGATTTTTATAATTGTCCCCCAGACTCATTAATGTCCCTTCTTTTATGTTTTTTTTTATATTTTGTTTCAAACTATCAGAGTGTCCATGTGTAAGAAGAATCGTCAGGAGATCTAGCACTTGGGGAAATGAGTTTTATCAAAATTTTTAACACAAAAAGTATGTAGATTGTCTGTACCTGAAGGACAATTTTTTTGTTGGACATTTAAACTAAAAAGAGTTTTGAACTCAACTTTTATGTTGTTTTTTACTCTACTGCACATTGCATGTCACTCCATGTACTCCAGAAAATACACTCCTATGGTTAGTTGGTTTAACTTGGAGAGGAGAATAGAGTTATAAAAACTTTTGAAAATAATTGAGAGTACTTCAAATCCTATGATGTTTATAAAAAAGAAAAATCTCCGTAAGATCTGGACATTTTTTTTTTGTTTAGTCGAAAGTATAGAATTAAGAATACATAAATTTCATGTTCTCAAAGGATTTTCTCTAGACTCTCTCTTGTTCCTTATTTTAAGTTATTGTTCACTCCTTTACTGTGTGGACCTAGGGATAGAATTTCTTCCAGATATAGCTATTCTACGTACTCATATTTATGTTCGAGTTTTTGTCTTCTTTATTTTAAATTTAAAAATTAGTAAAACCAAAGGAAATTAATTTTTAAATAGCAACAAGAAAGTCATTACCAATCTAGTTAAGCATTTACAAATTTAAATTAAATATATCCTATTAAAAAAAAAATAAATAACAATAAACCAAAAAAGGAAATCCTAAATATCTAATACAATACAAGGCATACAAATGAGCCATCAGGGAGGTATGAGGGACATGAAATATCCTCCAAGTACTCTGTAAACTATAACCTTCTGGTAGGTTAGTTACTCTTAAAAAAAGGGACTACGTAGATTGACCGTACCTGGAGGACATTTCATGTTCCCTAGACCACCCTGGTATCCCTTCTTTAACATTGTTTTATACTCTATTGCACCACGTGGTCTGAGGGACATGGGATGTTCTTTCAGTATTCCGTACACTACATTCTTCCTCTCAGGTTCAAGTTGGAGAAATGAAGAGAGACTTTGAAATACGATTAAGAATACTTAGAGTTCGTTTACCTATATTTTAAAACCAATTTTAAAAGTATAGGACAACATAAAGCCCAGAGGTTTGGAACAAGAAATGTCCTATAGGTACATGCACTCTACACAGTCCTAATCGTGTACAAAAGTTTCTCTTCATTTTTCTAAGTTGAACCCAATAACGCAAAGTCGCATCTTTGGGGAGCCAACGAAGAGACACAACGAGGAACGGCCACCATAGAAGTCTGTTACCATCGGGGATGAACCCACTTTTTTAAGAGGTGAACAACAGTCCCATCTTCAAGCCATCCGGAACGCAAACGTCGAGACACTAGAGGACCTAGCAAGGGAGACTGAGACGAGATAATGCATAAGAGAAGTAGCCATTCATAGAGGACAAACGACCTAAGACCGAAAATATTACAAAGAAACAGAGACTCTGCCTTAAAGCCAGAAAACGTACAAAACTGGAAGACGGCAAGACTGGTCCTCATCCCGAAACCTGGAAAAGCACTGGGACTTCCAGGGGTCTATCAAAAGACCAGAACGTTTTCTGGTCATGATAGGCATACGAAAGACCTTCGAGTCCATGCCCTAAAATCAAATCGTGGCAGAGTTGAAAATAAGAAGAGTATTCCCGAAAGTGGTCCATATCGTCCAAGAGCTACGCCGTAGAGAGGTAGCACGGACAAATGGACTTCTACTTGAGCAAATTTCTGATAGGAATTGCCTGTTTTAGGAGCTAAACCTTTAAGCTTAGGAAAATGACATTGCCGAACACGCAGATTTCAATTGCCAAAGACATGCAAGAAAAAGAGATGGGACATGGTGAACATCTTCATCGTGGAAGCAGCGGAAAACTCGACAGTAATTCTTAACCTCAAGTGAAGAAAAACTGAGAGAAGAAAGAAGATCGAAGGACTCATCATACAGCAGCGTTCTGGATTTCCAAAGAAAGAACGACTCGAAGGCTATTGAAAAGCATGGCCCAAGGACTGGGGTTTTACTGTACGTACTCCTAGTACATTAGGTTTAACTTTATCTTCGAGTAGTTTATATTAACATCCACTTGACTTGAAGCTTTTAACTCCTATATCATCTTTCTGACATAGCGCAGTTTGCAGAGTACCTGGAAGACATTCCAATTTTTTCCCACCAGTTGACATTCTTTTATTGAAGCAGAGTATAAGACCACATAAAAGAAGAGACGCTAGAAGGTTTGAGGGACGTGGAATTTTCTTCAGGTACAGACAATCTACATACTGCTTTTTGTGTTAGCTACTCTTGAAGAAATAATGAATTTTAATAAGACAATTAATTACAAGTGCTCTGTAAACTACATTCTTTCTGTTGGGTTCAAGTTAGATAAATGGAAAGAGACTTTTGTATGCAATTGGGACTACATATAGTTCGTGTACCTGAAGGACGTTTCATGTCTGGTATAATTTTTTTTATGTTGTATTATACTACGTAGCTCTAGGGGCATTGGAGAATATGAAATCTGTAAACTATTGTACATTATTCCCATTGGGTTCAAATTGGAGAAATGATTCGTGTACCCAAGACCCCTGATTGCATTTTTTTATACTCTGTTGCACCAGGAGATATGGGGAACATGGACTATCCTCTAAGTGCTCTGTAAACTATATTATCCTAGTTGGGTTCCTGATGGAGAAATGAAGTTAGAGTTTTATACATGATTAAGACTACCTTGAATGAGCGTAAAAAATTAAAGAAGAACCTCCAGGCTGAGTTGAAAAAGAGGAGAATATCTTCGGAAATGCTCTGTATCGTCCGTAGGTGGAGAACCAATTTCTGATAGGACGTGACGATCTGTGCAATTTGTGCGAGATGATCTCGAAAAGAAACTGGACTAGACGCTGATGCCGGAGAACTACGCTTCGACGGTAGTGGAAAGCCAGGACCACTGGGATATGGCGAACATCTTCATTATGAAAGCATCGGAAAACTCCACAGTAATTCTCAATCTCGGCAGAAGAAAAACTGAAAGAAGAAAGAAGGAAAGAAGATCGAAGGACTCATCTTAGATCCTCACGCGAATCTTCCCTGAAGTAATGCTTAAGGGTCCTAAGGAGAGGAAATCATAATCGCGCCCTTGGATCTACTACTCCTGGTACACTAAGTTTAACTTTAACTTCGAGTAATTTATATTAACATCCACTTAACTTGAAGCTTTTAGCTCTTATATCATCTTTCTGGCATCCTTTAGTTTGCTGAGTACATGGAGGACATTCCATGTCCCCCAGACCCCCTGGAGATTCTTCTTTAATTTGTTTATATCAGCAGACATCTGTTTATTGAAACAGAGTATAATACAACATATAAGAAGAGACGCCATTGGGTCTAGGGGACATGGAATTTCTTTCAGGTATAGACAATCTATGTAATACTTTTTGTGTTAAAAATTTCGATAAAATTCTTCCTGATCTCCAAGACTATATTATCATCGAAAAGAATTAAGTTTGTATGTCCTCTAGACTTTCTGGTGATTCTTCTTTAGTTTGTTAATAACAGCAGACATCCCTTTATTAAAACAGACTTTAAGACAACATAAAAACGTAGACGTCAGTGGGTCTGGGGGACATGGAATTTCTTTCAGGTTAAGACAATCTACGAACTGCTTTTTGTGTAAAAAAAATCTTGCTAACATTCTTTATTTCTTCAAATTTAAGTGAACAACGAAAAGAATTCAGTTTGCAGAAGAGATAAGAAATGTCTTTCAAGTATCTTGCTATCGTAAATTGACAACAAGTAAGTAAGTATGTATATAGTAGTAAATATAAATAAAATAAATGAATAAAGCATACAAATGAGCCACCAGGAAAGTCTCATGGAATATCATCAAGGCTACTCTTGGCTGCTCTTGGAAAAATGATGAGTTTTGAACACAATTAGGTGTACGCAGAGCCCTTGTGGTCATTTTTTACCTTTTAAAAATCAGTAAATATTCTTATATAGAAGCAGATTATAACATAAGATAACATAAGAACTACCAGAGGTCGGACGACATGGAATGTCTTTCAGGTGCTCTGCAAGTTATACGTTTCTTATTGGATTCAATTTGGAGAAATGAAGAGTTTCATCAAGATTTTTAATACAAAAAGATTACCAACAGAAAGTATGGGAGACATGAAATGTCCTCCAGGTGTTCCGTAAACTACATTGTTCTTGTTGGGTATAAGTTGAAAAAATGAAGAGAGACTTTTTTACATGATTAGGATTACTTAGAGTGCGTGTACCTGGAGAAAATTTCTTGTTTCCAGACCTTCTTGTATCCCCCTCTGTTTTTTTATTGTTGATGTATTTATGATCAATCTGGCTTTCCTCTAAGGATTTTGTGATGATAGCTTGTGATACCGTGTCGTATGCTAAACTACATAAATTTATCCTTATAGTGGTATAAACGGCCCAGGACCGAAACCTGAAAAACCACTATAACTTCTGGGCTCATACAGGCTACTCTGTAATGATAGACACGTGGGGCAAAACGTTCGACGGCTTTATCGTAGAGAGACTGCACACCTCGAGAGATTACAGTTAATTGTAGCCAGGAATATCGGCAAACTGGCGATGAAAGAATGCAGTTTGTAGAGTATCTGGAGGACATTCCACCCCCAGACCCCCTGATGATTTGAAACAGAGTATAACATAAAATAAAAGACAGGAATTCGAAGGAAATGAAATGTTCTCCAGTCTTTCAAACCTAGGTCTTCCAGGTTCTTTGTAAACTATACTCTTCAGGTAGGAGTTGGAGAAATGAAGAACTATTATACACGATTAGAACTACGTACAGTGCGTGTACCTGGAGGACATTCAAAGTCCCATAGATTCGTGTTATCTCTGTTTTTATATTGTTTTATATTCTGTTGCACCAGTTTTTCTGTTAGGTTCAAGTTGAGGAGAGGTTTTTGTAAACGATTAGGACTTTGCAGGGATTTTTAACACAAAAAAATTACGTAAATTGTTCGTACCTGGAGGACATTCCATGTTCCTCAGACCCCCTGGTATCCCTTCATTTAATGTTTTATTTTCTGTTGTACCACGTGGTCTGAGGGACATGGAATGTCCTCCAAGTGCACTGTAGGCTACATTCTTCCTATTGGGTTCAAGTTAGAGAAATTAAAAGAGACCCTAAACATATTTTCTTGTAATATTAAGAGTGTAGCATTTAGAGGACATTCTATAATGCAAGACCCTCTGGTGTTTCTTCTTTAATTTTTTAAAAGTAGTAAATATCCCTTTTTTGAAGAAGAGTATGAGACAACATAAAAAAGAGTACACCAGAGGCTCTGGGGAACATGGAATGTCCTTCAGGTACATACAATCTATAAACTCCTTTTTGTTTTAAAAATTTTGGTAAAACTCTCATTTCTCCAAGTTTAAGTGACGAAAAAAATTCTACGTAGTCCTAATCGCCTACAAAAGCCTTTCTCCGTTAACCAAGTTAAACCCAACATGGAGAATGCAGTTTAAAAAGCACCTGGAGGACATTCCTTGTCCCCAGACCTCCTCTTATTGTCCTATAGTTTGTTTCAACGCAGGGAGATCTAGTGGAACATGAAAAGTCCTACAGGAAACTGTATGCTTTACGTTGATCATTTAAATTTAAGAAGATTTAGTAGAACAAGAAAGCTCCTCCATGGAATGTCCTCCAGGTACTCTGTTAACTACATTCTACCTATTGGATTCAAATTGGAGATAGAAGAGAGACTTTTATACTCAATTACTTTGTTTCAATGCAGGGATGTTTACTGGTATTAAACGATTAAAAAAGAACTTCCAAAGTGAAACATGGAAAATCCCCTATATACTCAGCAAACTGCATTCTTTTTGTCGGTCATCTAAACTTGAAAAAATGTAGAGTTTTATCAAGATTTTCAACACTAAAAGAAGTACGTGGATTGTCTATTGATCACTAGGCATACGACACTAGGTTTAACTTTATCTTCGTGTAATTTATATTAACATCCATTTGAATTTGATTCTTTTAGCTTTTATATCATCTTTCTGGCATTATTTAGTTTGCAGAGTACCTGAAGGACATTCCATGTCCCCCAAAGCCTCTGATGGTCCTTCTTTATTTTTTTATACCACTAGACACCTTTTTATTGAAGCAGAGTATAAGACAATATAAAAGAATAGACGTCAGACGTCTGGAGAACATGGAATTTTCTTCAAGTACAGATAATCTACGTACTGCTTTGTGTGTTAAAAATCTTGATAAAACTCTTCATTTCTACAAGTTTATATGACTATCGAAAATAATTTCACTTACAGAATACATTAAGGTTCTTCTTAAATTTTTTAATACCGGTATATATCTTCTTATTGAAGCAGAGTATAAGACAACATAAAAGAAGAGAGGTTAGTGGGTTTGGGGGACATGGAATTTCCTTCAGATACTGACAATTTACGTGCTGCAGTTTGGGTATAAAATCTTGATAAAATACATAAAATACAAAAAGAATTCAATTTGCAGAATATCTGGGACATTTCATGTCCCCAAGAAGAGTATTAGACAACATAATAGAAGACGCCTCTTCTGGGGAATATGGAATTTCCTTCAGGTACAGGCAATCTACGTACTGCTTTTTGTGTTAAAAATCTTGATAAAACTCCGAATTTTTTCTTTTATTTTATTTTATACTCTATTTCAAATTATCAGGGAGTCTGGGGGTGGAATGTCCTCCAGGTACTCTGCAAATTACATTCTTCATGTTGGGTTCAAGTTAGAGATGTGAAGACATACTTTTAAACATGATTAGCACTATGTAAAATGCGTGTGTCTGGAGGACATTCCATGTTATTAGACTTCTTGGTGTTCTTTCTTGTATGTAGCAAGTTTTAATGACCGACGAAGAGAATGCAGTTTGTAGAGTATGTGGAAGACATTCCACCCCCAGATCCCCTGATGATTTGAAACAGAGTATAACATAAAATAAAAGACAGACAGACAGACAGGAATTCGAAAGACATACAATCTTCTCCAGCCTTTTCAACTAGGTCTTCCAGGTACTCTGTAAACTATACTCTTCTGGTAGGTTAGTTGCTCTTGAAGAAATAATGAGTTTTCAAGACTTGAAGACAATTAGGTGTACGCAGATTGCCTATACCGGAAGTACTTTCCATACCTTTCAGACCCCTTGGTATCCTTTCTTTTATATTGTTTTATATTCTTTTGCACCAAGGTCTCAGGGGTATGAAATGTCCTCTAAGTGGACTGCATTGTTCCTGTTGGATTCAAGTTGGAGAAATGAAGAAGAACTATTAAAAAAATTATAGGTAGTCCTAATTGCCTACAAAAGTCTTTCTTCGATTATCCAAGTTAAATCCAACAGAAAGAATGTAGTTTACAAAACACCTGGAGGATATTCCTTGTCCCCAGACCTCCTCTTGTTGTCCTATAGTTTGTTTTAACGCAGGGAGATCTAGTGGAAAACGAACGGTCCTCCAGATACTCTACAAACTGCATTCTTTACGTTGATCATTTAAATTTTGTAAACTACTTGTTCGGTTCCACTTGGAGAAATGAAAAGAGACTTTTGCTCAAGATCAGTACTATATAGAGCAAGTGTCTCTAGGGAACATTTCATGTCCTCAGATATTTTGGTATTCTCCCCTTTTATGTTGTCTTATACTTTGTATGTTAAAGAAGAAACGTCAGAAGATTTAGTAGAACAAGAAAACTACTCCATGGAATGTCCTCCAGGTACTCTGTAAACTACATTCTTCCTATTAGATTCAAATTGGAGATAGAAGAGAGATTACTTTGTTTCAATGCAGGGATGTTTACTGGTATTAAACGATTAAAAAAGAACCTCCATTAGTGGAACATGGAAAATCCTCTATATACTCAGCAAACTGCATTCTTTTTGTCGGTCATTTAAGCTTGAAAAAATGTAAAGTTTTATCAAGATTTTTAACACAAAAAGGAGTACGTGGATTGTCTATTGATCACTAGGCACACGACACTAGGTTTAAATGGAGAAATGAAGAATTTTGTTAAAATTTTTAACACAAAAAGAAATATGTAGATTGTTTGCGGCTGAAGAAGATTTCATGTCCTCCGAATTGTTATCTGCTTCTTTTTTATTTTATACTCACTTTCAAATCACCAGAGGGTCTGGGGGACATGGAATATCCTCCAGGTACTCTGTAAACTGCATTTTTCCTGTTGGGTTCAAGCTGGAGATGTGGAGAAAGACTTTTAAACACAATTAGGACCATGTAGAATAATATCAAACCTCCTGGTGTTCTCTCTTTTATGCTGTCTTTTACTTTGTTTCAATGCAGGGATGTTTACTGTTTTTAAAAGTTTGACCTCCAGAAGATTTAGCGGAACATAAAACAACCTCCAGATATTCTGCAAAGTGCATTTTTTGTCGATCATTTAAACTTGAAAAAAGGGTATTATCAAGATTTTTAACACAAAATGAGTACGTGGATTGTCTATTGATCACTAGATTGATCACTCAACAATAGGTTTAAATTTATCTTCAAGAAGTTTTTATTAGGACCCACTTGACTTGATTCTTTCAGCTCTTATGTCATCTTTCTGGCATTATGAGTACCTGGAGGACATTCCATGCCCCCCAGATCCCCTGGTGGTTCTTCTTTAATTTTTTTATACCAGTTTACAACCTTCTATTGAAGCAGAGTATAAGACCACATAAAAGAAGAGACGCCAGAGGGTCTGGGGGACATGGAATTTCCTTCAGGTAAAAGCTTGATAGAACCCTTCATTTCTTCCAATTTTAATAACCAACGAAATATACTAATATAGTTTATAGAGCAGCTGGAGGACATTCCACGTCTCCAGACCTCAACCTCTTTTAAGTTGTTCCATAGTTGGTTTCAACGCAGAGAGATTTAGTTGAATATGAAAAGTTCTCCAGGTACTCTACAAACTGCATTCTTTTCGTTGATCATTTAAATTTGGAGAAATAAAGAGTTTTATCAATATTTTTAACATAAAAAGGAAAATGTAAATTCTTTGTATTTATGCAACAATGCATGTTCTCCAAGCTTAAACACAAAAAGGAATATCTTGATTGTTTGTGTCTGGAGAACATTTCATGTCCTTCGAATTCCTGTATGTCTGTCTTTTATGTTATACTCTGTTTCAAATTACCAGGGGGTCTGGGGGTGGAATGTCCTCCAGGCACTCTGCAACACGATTAGGACCATGTAGAATGTGGGGACCTTGAGGACATTCCATGTTATCAGACCTCCTGGTGTTCTCTCTTTTATGCTGCCCTTTACTTTGTTTCAGTGCAGGGATGTTTACTGGTTCTAAATGATTAAAGAACCTCCAAGAGATCTAGTGATCACCAGGCACTCGACTTTGCCTTTATCTTTAAATAGTCTATATTAAGACCCACTTGATTTGATGTTTTCAGTTCTTATATCATGATTCTGGCATTGTGTAGTTTGTATATGGAGGACATTCCACATTCCCCAGACTCTTGGTGAAAATTAATAGAATAACATTTAACTGTGTAAATATAATTTAAAGAATGAGCCACTAGGGAGGTTTGTACCTGGAGGACAATCTCCAGACCTCCTGGTGTCTCCTGGTGTATCTTCCAGGTGCTCTTTAAATTACATTCTTCGTGTTATGTTCAAATGAAGAAATGAATTAGAACTACGTAGAGTACGTGTACTTGGAGGATACAGCCTCTTCTATATAAAGATATACATATATTATCGCAATATTAAAAAAAATGTCTGTGTTCCGCCAGGAAATGCAGAGTACTTGGAGGGCATTCCATACCCTCCAAACACCCTCGTGGTTTTCCTTTAATTTTTTAAAACTCTTAACATCCCTTTATTAAAACAGAGTATAGGGCAATATAAAAGAAGAGAAATCAATAAATCTGGGAGATATTCAATATCCTCTACGTACAAACAATCTACGTACTCCTTTTTGAAATTTCTGCAAATTTAAATGACCATCGGCAATAATTCAATTTGCAGATGCACTTTACATAGTCCTAAAGGTATATAAAAGTCTTTCTTCATTTATCTTAGTTGAACCCGACATTAAGAATTTAATTTACAGAGTACCTGGAGGACATTGCATGTCCCCAGACATCCTGACGTTCCCTCTTTTATGTTGTCCCATAGTTTGTTTCGACGCAAACTGAGTTATTTAAGTTATTTATGTCATCTTTCTGGCATTATGTAGTTTGCAGAGCACCTGGAGGACATTCCATGGTGGTTCTTCTTTAATTTTCTTATACCAGTTTACAACCTTTTATTGCAGCAGAGTATAAGACCACATAAAAGAAGAGACGCCAGGGGGTCTGGGGGACTACGTACTGTTTTTTGTGTAAAAATTTTGATAAAATTCTTCATTTTTCTTCAGCTTAAATGGTGGTTCTTCTTTATTTTTTAAAAGCAGTACACATCTTTGTATTGAAACAAAGTAAAGGACAACATAAAAGAGAAGACACCAGGATGTCTGGGGGCATGGAATGTCCTACAGGTACACCCAACAGGAAGGATTTAGTTTACAGAGAATCTCGAGGACATTTCATGTCCCCAGACCCCCTGGCGTAACCTCTCTTATGTTGTCTCATAATTTGTTTCAATGTACTTGGAGGACATTATCCTTGTCCTCCTGGTGTTTCCTCTTTTATATTGTCTTCCAGGTACTCTACAAACTACACTCTTTTGTATGTTTGACTATTAGTTCATTAAAAAAAACACAAGAGAGACCTTGCATATCACCAAAGATTTCGGCAACAAGCAATGTTGTCTCTAGACTCCATCATGTCCTCATTATTTTAAGTTATTTTTTACTCTGTTACTAAGTGAAGAAACATCTTGGGACAGAATGTCCTCCAGATATAGGTGTAACATAGGTACTTATTCATCACATATTAAATTTTTGTCGTGATACCATAAGACCTAGTAAGAGAGTCTGTGCGAATTTACGACAAGATGCATTGAAGAAGTCATCCTTCAAGAACAGACGGCCCAGGCCACTGTGTATTGTAGAGAGGCTACACAGTGAGATCTTGAGAGATGGAGGTCTGTCAAAAGACGGTTATTCTGCAACCAGGAATATCGTCTAACTAGCGATGGAAGAATGGCAAAGAAATAAAGCGACCAGAAGACACGTGCTCATGGTCATGATAGATATACGGAACGCCCTGGAATCAAATAGTGACTAAGTTGAAAAGAAGAAGAGTATCTTCGAAAATAGTTCGTATCGTCCAAAAGCTAGGCCGTAGGTGACGAGGGAGGCATGGAATGTCCTCCAGGTGGTTTGTAAGAATTTCAGTTTAATTTGAAGAAATGGAGAGATCAGTACTTTGTAGAGTGAGTGTACCTAGGGAACATTTCATGTCCTTAGATCTTCTGGTATCCTCCCATGTTATATTGCCTTATACTTTAAAATTTAAAGAAGAAACGTCATGAGATCTAATAGAACATGAAAACTCCTCCAAGTGCTCTACCAACTGCGTTGTATTGAAATCAAGAGTTTTGTCAAGATTTTAAACACAAAAAGTTACTTCCAATGTCACGTTAAACAGCAATGTTGATAGTGGATCAACCTGTTGCACGCCGCTCCCCACCCACATCAAAACTTCCCGATAATTCCTCAGCCACTCTAACAGCAAACTTGGTGTTTTCCAAAGTTACTTTGAGTCATAGGCTCTATGAACAGCATCTTAGTTGGAAGTTTGCTTAAGTGTGAATATCTGGTCCGTAGTAGATCTGTTTCTACGGAAATCACCCTGGTACTCTCCCATGGCTGCCTCTATAAACCTCTTCATCCTGTGCTTGATCAATATCGCTAGTACTTTATATGTTATGTCCGATATCGCGATCCCTATCGCTGTCCTTTTCTACTTTTCTGACATTTTTTCGGTATTCTATACTGCCCTTATAATGTCATATACCTTCTCCATAACAATGTCACCTCCATACTTTAGGTTTTTGGCTGCTATTCTGTTTTTGCCCGGACTCTTGTTGTTCTTCATCATGTTTCGTTCTGGTCTAGCTCCCCAGTTTCTTTCTTCATTTTCTGTGGATTACATATCAATCTTCTATCCTCGTTTCTAATATATCTTTGGTGGGCTCCGTTCTCGCTCCCTACTCTCTTCACACCCTTGTAGAAGTTTCTTATTTCTTTATTTCTATATTTCTCCTCTAAGTCCTTTATTTCTGATTCCATGTAGTTTAATTTTCTACTTCTTGAAAAGGAAGTTTCTCTTCACATTGACCACTACTTGATGATCTCTTATTACTCTCGATCGTCTTATATCCTGATTAGGCCAGATATTGATGGTGAGGATGTGCGAATGCCAAATACAAATAGAAGACATTTTAAATTTTTTTTTAATAAAACTCAATAAATGAATAAATAAATAAAAAGCTAGTCAGTCAAAAAAAATATATATATATAACGGAATCTATACTTTAACCATTCAAAACCAACTGTACCCTGCTTACCAGTCACTCTAAACGTCAAAGGTTAATTTGACATTTATCGTGAACTATAAACTTGGTATGGCTGGTTCATAGCGAATAAAACATAGATTCCGCTTCGCTATCGCTATCGCTTATCGTTAAACCTAAACTTTAATTCTTTATGTTTTTGCCTCCACAAAACAAACAGCAATTCAACTGCAATTATCATTTATCTCTTCCAATGCGTTTCGTTAACTCAAGCAAGTCTTGTTCAAACAGATTCGGATGTACCAGACTTAATTGACATCTCCATTAGCCAATAACCGTTAATGAACAAACGGAATTCACCAGACGTAGGTATTGCAGATGCATTGAGAATATTACAATTTCTCACTGTTTCTATAATTACAAGGCGACACTTCCAAGTCGATTTTCTCTCATTACTTCACGTATTTGCGGTTTTCAGACAGTTATTGACTGATTGCTGGTATCTAATTACAGCCATATCGGAATTAGCGTTAGATATCAACGAATCGACTTACTGTTACGTTAAATCTAGATGGCGAGCGTCCGTCTTTTGTTTGCTTTTCGCTAAAAACGGCCTACTGCGTTCTTTAGTCCAAATACATAAAATAAATATAATTAAAGATAAATTCTCCGGATAATCGGTATTGTACGGTGATTATAATGCTGGAGTAACAGTTTCGCGCGATGTTGAACGGAACAGTGCCTTCTTCGGGCATATAATTCTTACGATAAACGCTTAATACTAATTATTAGTTTTTTTATGTTGGCATTCAACCTTAAACTTTGCTTTAATTCTTGGAGGAACGGTTAATGGTGTTATTGTAGTTATTTGATGCAACGTGACGTTACGCGATGTAACGGATAACGACATGAATTTTTTTTTGAGAATATTTGGAACGAGGAGCATTTAAATGAGCATTAGCATGAAGGAGGTGTTAAAATTATGTACGAATCTCATTTTTTGCGCTTTCACTGTTCGCATATTTATATGTTCATCCTTATAAAAAATTGATGAATTGAATATTTATTTGAATTTCTTTGAAATGTGGGAAGAATTTTTGTCGTTAGAAAGTCACTTTCAATCTTTAAATATTGAACACCCCAAGTTGAACATTCAAAGTTGAGCGTCCAATTTTCCAGATTTTAAATAGTTTTGTGCAGCATTCGCTTGCACTCAATTAAAAATCAGACTGCCACTGTTTGCACAAATAGAAAAACTGGACAATCAAAGCGTTTTTAATTAAAAAAGGGCAGCATTCGTTTTTAATTTTGAAAAATTTTTATGGCTTCGCATGCATACATACGATGTAAACTTGGAAATGCAAATGTTTTTAATTAAATTATGTAAATGTAAATGGAAGGCTCTAAAGTCGCGCCGGGGGACAGTTATTGCAAGGAGCAGAGGGCTTAAGTGCATATCGTTAATGTTCAAGTAAACTTACAGAAATGAACAGAAATATATCCTCATAGTTCCTCACAAAACACAAAACTTAATTGATGGATACGATTAACACAGTTCTTAGCCGGCACTGCTGCACTCGGTCGCGCACTGGTCCGCATTACTGACCAAGAGCAAGGTCTTCAGATGTCCATCCAAGACAAATAGTGGTAAACGCGTTCAATAGACAATGTACAGACGGTGCAATACAAGAGCTGAACGGTTATCAGTTCATATGGTCCTGGAGACCTCGGGCAGGATAAAAACTGGCAGTGGTGAACTTCTAACCTAGAGCAAATAGATCTGTCTGTAAACCGTCTTAGGAGACGCCGCAAGAATGGTAAACATGCCCATTTAACAGCACGTCCGCCTTCTCTGGGTCACACAGATACACGTGTTGAGCTCACGAGTCTTACTCTTGGTTTAACCTATTGTTATCTTCACCAATACGTGTGGG
>JAUIMW010000436.1:0-17574 GCA_033557785.1 Enochrus cinctus
AATTGAAATCATATTAAGACGGTTATATCATTCTCAGTGCCAAAATTACATATAAAAAAGTGTAGACATACGTAATTGGCGGATGCACTCAAACAAATATAAAAAACGCAGATATCGTGAAAATATTTTTCTTAATAATTTCGCCGAATATTAATAGTAGTGTCCCATTAAATAAATATGCGACAGCAATATAAATATGACAGATCACAAGACAAAAAGTTTTTCATTTTAAATTTCAAACAAATGTAGACCCTGAAACCTTTGTATATATTTAGAATATTCCCCAATACGTTTTTTTTAATTTTTTTGTGTGAGCTTTTTCCATTTTTGTACAAGGCCATTTAAAAGGAGCAAAGGGTAAACTATATGAATGAAATATGGATTTATAATTACATTCTCGAAGCGCAGTCAACTAAGTGAAAAGTTATGTATATTACCTTTTGTTCTACTCTTTGCACCGTATCACGCTAACTAATGCACCCTTTTATTAGAAGGGATTATTTTATAATTTTGTGGCTGCTTCTTTCTGCGACATTAATATTAAATCCTACACTTCGGGTTGAAGTTTGCGAAAACAAACAGTTTGTGGTTTTATAATTTTCTAGCAGCACAATGATTAGTTTCTCTTTTAAAATGGATCAAAATTGAAAACCTTCTGCCTGTTTGATAAACTTTAATGAAAAGTTAATAATAAAACAGGAAAAATATTCTGATGTAAGAAGAAAGCATTGTAATTTGTATATATAACTATATAACTAGTTCGTTATCATTGAGATCGTATCTGAAATTATCTTTCCCTACTCAACGAATTCATATTCATCACTTCAACCTGGAAATGTAGGTTTAAAATATTGCTTCAATTACTAAATCACCTTTTTATAAGAAAGTCTACTTTTATGTTATCGAAATCGAAACCTTGTTGGCTTTGTAAAACCTATATTTTTATCCGTAAACATATTGTTCTGTGGCACAGTAAACATCTTTTATAGTAAACTTTTTTCATTAACAAGGTAAATTAAATTCCTACATTTAATTAATAAATATACTCGATAAGTAATTTAGCTAAAGTGTATTACACCGACATGGCCGAATTGTGAGCATATGCCCGTTATGAAAAGAGTTTGATAATTAAAAGTGTTTGAAAAGTTTTGCAATAAATTTTAAGTTAAGAAGCCGACTTCAAGAGTAAAATCTCTAGGGAAGACAGGGCTTTACTTTTTTGGTAGTTGTAATAAAAAATAATCGCTCGTGCCTACCTCGTAATGATCAATTTTAAAGAAAATCACAATAAAAAATTTTTATATGAGTAAATTAACTTGTATGTTATACATATGAAGAAACTAAAGAAAAATCATTTGTATATTTTGTACTCTTTGGTTTAAAAACGTGTTTTATGTTTTTCAGGGTCGATTTAGCTACTGATATAATTTTACTGAACTACTTATATATCCAACGACATGAAAGTTAAAGCGTGAAAGGAATGATCTAAATTCTCTTGAAAACAGGGTAGTTAGAAAATTAATCAATAATCCCCTATCAACATACACGAAACACAGTGATGGATTAGGTTTCCTCAAGTTTAACTTTCACATGAAACAATTTTTGTTATGAAAGTATAAATATTATATACAAGGTTAAGTTGATGATATAACAAGTAAATATCCCTGACTGTTCTATATGGGAATTACCTAATTTGTTTTTTATTGATCTTTAGCATAACGTTTTTGAGAAATATTTCAATGTTATGATACAAATATTAGTTAACAATATTTTATCGTAAATTAACTGAGCAGAAAATAATATTCAATCACCTGGGATTATATATTTTTAGCTAAGACGTAAAGTAAAATCTCGTTAAGTTTTAGTGCTGGTATTCACATTCAAGAGTAAATTAGTTGATCACGCAATGGAGTGTTATTAATTGTAGTCGTAATGCTAAACATAAATGTGTAATAGAAAACCAGATTGTTCGGTGTTCTTTGTTGCCACAGTTTATTTAGAGTGATTAATGGTATTCCAAATGATGCTTCTGTATATTATTAATTCCCAAGGAATAATAACATAACATATCAATCGATGCACAGCTGTTG
This sequence comes from Enochrus cinctus, assembly GCA_033557785.1. Lineage (NCBI taxonomy): Eukaryota > Metazoa > Arthropoda > Insecta > Coleoptera > Hydrophilidae > Enochrus > Enochrus cinctus. Next base: position 2,091 of record JAUIMW010000436.1, read on the forward strand.
CTGGTAATTTGAATTTATTGTATACTAAAATAGAAGGTACGTATTTTAAATTTTATATTATTTAAATGTATAACGTGTAATGTTTTCATCTATACTTATTTAAGGAATTGAATGCTCCAAAGAAGTAATTAGTAATTCTTTCCTACGTATCTCTCCGTTGCTGCGGGCGATAAAATAGCGTAAATGTATTTTACAAATGTAGACTGAATAATATAAGTCAACCGTTACAAAAACAATACCCAAATTGTATGTGCGTATCAGATGTCTGAACTCATCACAACCTTACACAAACAATAAAAAATGTCCTGGATTACACATCAGTTAGCGGAAAAAGATGAAACAGTCGTATCAGGATTCAGGAACAACTATGCCATGAGATCCTGGCATTAATTTCCCCTAACATGAAACCAAGCATATGTTACGCTGTGGTCTTAGGGATGTGCGTCCAGTCAGTCTACTTCTCACTCTCTCGAAGATACTTGTGAGAGAGTTGTGGATCGTGAGTTTCGTCAGCACTTTGCTGATACAAATATTCTGCCATCAACGCAGTCCAGTTTTCAACCGAGGTTTGGCTGTGCAACTATCTACCATCACCTGCACGTCAACGATTCACAACTTTATTATTCATGCGATGCAAAAAATGCTGCAGAACGCCTTATAAATTCAGATCTTGAAAGTTTAAGTAAAAGGTCATCTGATCTTTGCATAAATATTAATCCCAATAGACCTATTATTATAACTGTGCTTCTGTTTTGTAGGATACTGAATTCTTTCATAATAGTCTTTATCTTATGTTTTGTGAATGTCTTATATTCAGCTCAGTCAGGAATATTGGTGATTATAGATACACAGTTTAAGTTTACGAAACATTTATCTAAAATGATTATTTTTACTAATAGAGTTTGCGGCGCTCTAAATTCATTGTGCAGCTAATATAACAGTTCAAAAGTCCTGCTTGCGTTTTATTTTTGCGTTATTATTACTATTTTAATTTGCAGTGATAATCACTTTCAGATCTTTCCGGTATTTGTTAATTAGAATTCTTTAAAGTAAAAATGTAAATTAATTTTATTTTACTATTGAACAACTTTTGTTTTATATGCCTGTATTATTTTTTATTGTATTGTTGTGAAGATAACGACAATTTAGTTGAATTTGCTTTATGAACGTTTCCGTTTTGCTCAATTCTTAAATTTGGTTCAGAATTATACTCAAGTCACCTTCCCCCATTGGCGTCTAGTAGCCACATAACTACATAAATTTACAGAAAATCTTAACGCTACGAATGTATAAAACATTTTTTTTTTTTCATCTTTCAATATCTGCTTTTAGTTGTTTTGAGTCTTTTTAAAATTAAAATATACAGATAATGAATAAATTTACAAAATTAAATTATTTTTCTGCACATAGAAATAATTGCATAAACAAACCATAATTAATTAAATCCAAACGCAATCTTTGTAACTCTATTTTGTTAATTACACAGGTATGCCTTACGCAAACTAAATTCATAAAAACTTTCGAAAATTTAAATAAGTTAAAAAAATAATTAAAATATCAGAGAGAAAGCTTCCTTTCTGATTTGAGGATAAGAAAAAGAAATATTTCTTATTATCTATCTTATTATATCTTACTCGTTTCAATGATAAAATATCAAACACATTGCTTTAAAATGTTCTTAGTATAAGGAAGAGACAATGTATTAAACTAGAATGCATAATGTTGTAAGCATTCAAAAAGTATACAACAGAAACGGAACAACAGTGTAAATTTTTTGTTTCTTAAATAATTTATGATTTGCAAGTCTCTGCGCGTACATTTTTAATGGGAACATACGTTTTCTGTATAGAAAGTGAAAATATACCACGTCATCCAGGAAATTTATATTAATCGACCTTTTTGTAGAACAGAAAAAATCATTTCATAGCAAATAAATATATACTTTTCTGTGAGATATACATTTCTAAAAAACGAGACGTTTTCTGAAACGTCCTTTTACAGCGGAGAGAAATGCAATAACAAGATACAGACTCTGTGGTTGTGTATGCGCAACGGATATAAATATAATGAGATAGTTCCGGGTCATGTGCGTATCCTCTACTACAAAAATCCATGCCGTGAATTTGGCTTCTGAGCTGTTGCTTCCGTCGAATGAAATTAAAAAAATAAACTCGTTCCACGTTTTCCGGAAAACGAATATAAATGTAATGAGAGTGCATGAACTTCACTCTTAGGATAAAAGTCTTCGCGGCATATTTAATGAAATCAAATTTCAAAACTTAATTTCCCTCGACCCTTGTAAAAACCTTTTTATATACACAGCCCGCCATTTTGAAAGATATCGAGAAATATTGCGTTACTTGAGTTTTTTCTCTCTTTGTTGACAACCTGAATTCTACATACAAAGCTTGGAATTTAATGTTAACAGAAAAAACGAACTATTATTTTTTCGCAGACGTTATTTTTGTTAAAAACGAACCTATATAAATCATGCATACAATAATTTACATGCAGTGGAATAGCCAAATGTATTTTGCAATTTCAGATGTGAAAACCATTTCAACTGCGGACAATAACAAATTACATTGTGTACAGTATGCTATAATAGGCTACTACTAGACAGCTCACTGACATAAACCGTAAAATATGCAGCCCGTTATCGTTGCCCTTAAGGGTTGCATAATGCTTTAGTTGTAATAATGCAAACGGAAATTATTAAAATCGTTATAGCATAGGGTTACGTAAATAAAGAAGCGTATGTTTAAGACCTTAACTGTTTATATTTTCTACAAATAACTTATACGTTCCATATATTATACAATAAATAAAATTGTGTTTTAATTCTTTTGCGTGGAAACTTATAAACAAACTTTTAATCATAAAATCAATAATTCTAAAAATAATACATACATACATACATACCGTAGAGTAGGATAATAATATAATATCAATAAAAATAATAATTTCACTAAATTTCGAAGGCATTTTATTGACAACAAAATAAAAATAATATGTACTGGTAATGATTTCTCTAAATATAAGAACAAAAGTAGCTTCAATGTAGGATATTCACGAAATTTACGTCATACTTGGTTTATTTTGTAGCTAATGCCGGACCATAATTTTCTCCATTACAGCATTGTCTAGTGGCGCTGTTAGACGCTACATAGTTGCACCTATGTTTGGCATCTTATACCGTTATAATAGCAAATTTACATCAATATGCCGAGATATGAGCTTTTAAATTCTTTTTTTTTTTTTTCGACAGAATAGTACCAGACTGTAACTGAAGCGGGGAGCCCATTTTAGGGCATTACTATAAGATTACAAATGAGAACATATTTTGAAAACGTATTTTTTGAGAGAAGAACTAGCGAGAAGTACTCCTTATACAAACAACACAGTCTGTTATATTCTCTATTTGAGTATAAGAAAGAAATGATCAGCAAACATATAAGAGAGAAGTGCAATGTCATTTAAAGGGTCTAGTTGTGATTATCATTACGTGAATATTAAATTGTTCGAAATGGTCCATCATTTAGTAAGCTAGTATATTTTTGAGGTATATTATTTATCAGGACGCTGATCGAGAGCTTGGAATTTACTTTCAACTTTCAATTGATTTTTGAATTTTTTAACGATTTTTTTGATAATTTATTTATAGACAATTATATCCTTCTATTATTATAACAATAGTAAATAAAATATTTTTTTATTTTCCTAATCATTTACTTTTTACGAAGGACCTCCTAACGCAGCATAGGACTGATATCACAAGAAAGCTAAAGGCAACATCTCTGTGTGTACAAAGCAACACGAATGTTTTCCTTTGATTTCAAAAAAGCACACATTTTGGAGATAGAACATTCAGAAAGAAAGAGACTAACGCTTGAAATCTTACATATTAAATCGCATAAGAACGCAATTAACATATATATATATATATATAAATATATGTGGGTGTGGGTGTGTAAAAACACACATACATTTGTTTGTCTTTATTTAATAAATTATCATATTTGTTACATTTTATTTTATAATAAATATGTAAATTGAATACATTCTCTAACGCACAAAGCATTAGTTCATTCATATGATTACAACAAAATTTGGATTTAGAGTTGAAATGCTATTTCTTTATACCAAAATATATCGCTAAAACTAAAACCTTGAATACCTACAAACAACATTTTTATATACAAGAAGTCTTTCTGTTAGAGATTGACTATGGTGTTTGTGAACATAGGCTTTATATAAGAACTATTCGCATGGTGGGGAGGTAAATAATTAATTATATTTTTGATTATCAAACTAACTTCTAAGAGGATTGTGGGTCAACATACGATCATACATCGCTACTCGAATGTTTCAAACTCAAGTGTAATGTCATCCGAACCATTTTTAAGGGTTTGATTTTATTGGCAGTTACAACAAAAGGAGCTTTTTTTAAAAAATTACTTCGTGCTAAAATACTTATTAAAAACTAAGAAGAAAGTTTTAATTCGTCTTCGTTGCGCTGAAAACAATATATAATTGATTAATGTATTGATATCCATATAGAATTTTGATTGTTTTTTTACAAGAGAAAATTTTGTAATTTAAAATGGATTTGTGACGGGGGACTCTCGTTTTGTTCCTTGATTAATGGTTTTTCAAAAACTGTTAAATAGTAAAATAAGTCGATACGTTTCCAAAAACGAAAGGCAAATTAGAGTTTTGAAACTGTAGCTCACTTGATAATGATAATGCAGCTTCATACACAAACATCTAAAACAAAAGTATATTCTGGTGCTTTATTGTCCTAAAAATTTGAATTAACTGCAGAATATTATATAATCAAAAGTAATTCTCCTTATCTTCTATCTAGCACTTTGGTAAAATTTATGGTTTTAAGATAACGAGACTCTAGAGGGAGTCCACAGACTTTATTTAAAGAAAGGTTGTTTTCATATAAGGCATTATATAGTCGAAGAAAAACCCATGATTAAAATCCTTGGGTGCTATAAATGGGCTAGTGCCTTTGAATGAAACTCGTTCATCATTCATAATAACATGTAGTGTCGTTTATGTAAAAAATCATAAATATTAATGTCATCTTAGTCTCCGTTCGTCTCATATTATTCAACACTACATGCGACAGTCCTTAAAAAATTATAACCTTGAAACAATATTTATTTTTATAGCATTTTATATACTAAATGCTGTTATGAACTTTTCGTTAAAATTTATACGTTGGCCGGAAAAAGCGTTCCCTCTACTTCATATTGCCTCGAATTGTTGCTTCTAGTCGCAGTCTGAAAATTGGTTCTGTTAAAGCATAGTATAGTGGAGATGGAGGCATTCATATAAGCAATGAATGTATATATAATATAAGGCTATAAAAAATATCTGAATCCTTTGAAAAGCTGTGAATTAAGGCAAAATTTAATCAGAAGATTATAATTATTTAACACAATTCATAAACCATTTCTATGTTAGTTCCAATATCATATGAAAAAAATTACTTTGAAAAATTTTAATTTTGATACTGCTAACATTCATTATTCGTATTTCATCAAACTACTTCTATGTTTACGACAGAGATCAACAGGAAAAAGATAGCACTGCTAAATATATGTATTCACAGCTGCCGCACATTATCCAGCAAAGCTTAGTTAAAAGATCTATAAAGGAGTGAAGAAAAATATTAAAGACGGAAGTGGCCATGGCAGAACTCTGATGGCACTAATTATGAATATATTGTGTAGTAACATATCGAAGGTACACATAACATTACGCTGCGACTGGATGCGGAGTCAAAGTTGGCTATAAAGAAAAGCAAGTGGAGATGAGTGGGGCAGGTAGTAAGGGGTACAGATGATCGCTTGTCTATGTGAGATAAGATCCTCCCAAAAAAGTGCCTCAGTGATAGGTGGAACATCAATTGCAGAAATAGCAACAAATGATGTATAGGATAGACTAAATGGACGGAACTTTAAGCAAGAATAAGGATATCTAGTAATAAAGATTTTCACGATTTTTTCGAAAGAATTCGTTTTTGATTTAAGCAGTTGATAAATCAACAATATAATCGAAAGGGGCATCTACGTTTAATCGATTTTTAGGGATAGAGTACTTTTGAAGTAACGAATTTCTATCTTAGTGAAACTACAATAAGTGTTAACGTTATTGCCGTTGACGTAGCGTATGTAGCTTTTATTTCTTGTTTTACGCTACTTGTGTATCCCTTCTCCTCCATCATAATGGAATGCGAGTCTTCATAATAATGCTTAGAAAAAATTTCATATATTTCAGGCATTTCTACAAAAATAATTCCGAAATGCAACCCCCTAATAGGTTTCTTATTTAGTGTTCTCCCCTTGTTTTACAAAGGAACATTTCTTAAGGTTCTTTTTGTAAAAAATGGACAACAGGCATTCTAGAACGCCGGAAAAGCATTCTTTATTGTATGCTTCGCTATATACGCTGCTATATAGTTCTTAGCATTTAGTGGATTCTTGCTTAATTCACTTCCCAGAACCTTAATATGGATATACCACTCAGTCGGGTTCCTATACACAATTTATCTCTTACTTTGTGATTCTATATTTAAGCGGATATATAAATGATGCGAGCCATTTATTGGCAGGTCTAAATATTCTAAAAATACTCATCTGGACTATTTGTATTTATGCTCTCTCATAGCATGTGGTGTAGGTTTGCGTTACAATTGAGTATTAGGTCCGCCTCATTTTTCCATTTCAGTAGTTTTCCACATCTTTGGACATCTCCAGGAAGATATGTATCTATTTGATCGCAAAATTAAAGTGAATGAAAACTGCTTATCGAGTTCCATTTTTCCTTTCGTCAATAGAGGCAACGTCTTAATTTTGATGGTACTGTTTTCTTACTCCTGGCAAGAGTTTCACCATGTTACAATGTTCAATATAATATACACGTTGCGCTCACTTTTCCCTGTTATATATAACAAAAACAATAAATTGAAAATTAGTTTCACACCATGCAGTGATATGGAATTAACCCCGTTTTAAGAACCATGTCTAAAAACTTGAGATCATTTTACGTTTTTGGTACTAAAATATGCTTAATTTAAAGCAAATTTTTTCATATATTTTGTTGTATGTATTATATCTTATATAAATGGAGTTTTAACATAAAGTTATGTAGCAACTTCATTAGTTATGTTAATGTCAGATAGCAAAAATTTTTGGGCTGTTCAAAATTTTAAGTTATTTGGTCAAAAATTTAGTTTAACAATGAAAAATCTCAAGTTAAATCAAAATTTTGGTGAAAATAAAAACTGCTTCCTTGTGCTAGTCTCGAAAGAGACATTACAGGATTATGTTGTCATCAATAACATGTTGTATTATGATACTAGCAAAGAATAAACTATATACTATAAACTATTTTATAAAACAATGAATTATCAAATAAATAAATTACATAAATATTTGCAAGTAAAATCTTTTTCTGTTCTTGATATACCAGGAATTGTTATTTTCAATTTATTTAATTAAACTTCTTGTCATGTCTGAGAAAATTCTAAAGTCTTTGATAAATAAACAAACATATGTATGGAAGGAAACCAGTACAGATATTTTTATTTCAGAAAATTTATGTATTTATATTTTAAAGGAAAAATCGAAGATTTTTTAGTAGAATAGAGGAAAAGTTTTTATGCTTATTAAGGAATATTGATAGTGATTGTCATCCGAATATAAAACGTCTTCCGCTGAGCAAAGACGTAAGCTTGATGTGCTTCGGGTCCCTGGAGGCGACATCGAAAATATTGAGCTTTAAGGGTGGAAACTTCCACAGCGAATGAAATGAAATGGAATTCTAAAATAAAATATGTTGAAATTTTACAATGCAAACCTGTTTACGTTCGGACGTGTTGTTTTAATAAGGGAATTAAACTCTTATTCACTGGGGAAAGTTTTAAATAAAAGAGGAATGAATTTACAAAAGTAAATAAATCTTTAAAAATGATCAATATTTTTATTTATATATTATATTATAATATTAATACCTTTTTGCCAGGGAAAAATATCTTTATTATCATCAAATGATATAATAAGATATTTTAGGGGATAAATTAATATGTTTACGTTATATTATATTAAAGTATTACGATTTTTTTGCAAAAACGCATTGCTGACAAGATGTTTCGCGATAAGCAAAGACAAGAATAAAAACATATCACAGTTTTGAAATTTAAAAGTCGCTAATTTTCAACACTTTTTCATCTTGAATTTTCATTTTGTCTATAATGTGCTTCACGTTATCACATGAACATTAAAACCGGAAAATAATTTCTATAATGCTCAATTTAAAAATATACACGTTTGAATTTGATCCAATTTTATAGTTTAATTTTAACACATTAAAAAAAATTATGAAATGTTGATTCGTTTAGGCGCCTTTTGTAATAAAATGTATTAAAACTAAACTTATCTATTCTATTTCCTATATTAAATTTACATTTAAGTATTATTTATTTACTTTCTATATTATTTCCGGAGTCTTATAATCTGTTTGAAATATATTTAAAGTTTTATAATTTTCTGTTTGATAATAATTGCATAAAGAGATAATATTTTAAGCACATCTTAATTGAAAAATGCATTACTTCAGTGACAATTAAAAAATTAATCTCAATGCATACTGCGGGTAATATATTTGAAATGCAAATGTTAAAAATAATACAGATAGTAAAAATATTAGTTATTTAAAATTCTGTGAAAAAAAGAGAGAATCTAAAATCAATTCACTATATAAAACAGAACAACAGAATAATTAATGTGAAATATCTATAAGTCATAAAGCTCATTCGAAATACATTAACACACTTCTGGTTGATTGTTTCAGGAAGTCTAATAATATACTGAGTTTTACTATGTATATTACATGGAAATTAAAGCGGCGACGAAACATCGCATCAGTATAAACGGACGTATGCGTGCGAATATTGTAGCAGTCATTTGTTTTATTGATATTCTCTAATGTGATCAGGAACTCTCATTAATGTTTATTAATGGAAATATTTGATCAATTCGTCCTGTGCTCCAGATAAATTACGAAATAAATCGACGAATTCGGATAACGCAGGCGGAATCGAATTATATTAATATATTTCGATTTTTCCGGTTTTTCTTCCGATGGTTTTTTATATATCAAACCAATACTCTGCCGTATTATGTCACGCAATTTAACATTTTCATGATGAAAAGTGGCAGCAATATGTCATTTTATAATGATAAATATAAACTTGAGAATTAGTTTTGGCTTTTTTTAATGTTTATATTGACAATAGAAAAAAATTTTTTTTTAAGAAAATAATTTTTGTAAAGCTTGTCTAATATTTATTACCTTCACCAAAGAAAAGTTAATTCTTATTAACAAAATACGTAAAACAATTTAATAAATATTAAAATGAGAATATTATATTAGAACCACATATTTTGCAAAACAGTATCCACTAATCACATTCCCGTAAATAATGGAAGAAAGTGCTAAGGCTGAAATTGTTCTTTAACTGCTATTTCATAGACTTTGGTGAAAAGCGTAGGCACACGTTATTGTGAAGGTTCATTTAATTTACACGTTTTGTAAGCAAGGGATATTAATTCTCTAGAAAACTATTTGTAGTATAAAACAAGCCCGGCAAGTAGCGACCATTGTTCTCGAGTAATTGATTCATATTGTTTGTTAAAATGCCCTACACGTCCATGCCAACTATGTGGGAGCGGTGGTTTCAAATATTTCCAGGTATACGGAGATGTACGATATTAAATACCGGATATGACGATTATTCTGGCCGCGAAACTTCCCCTTTACGTTTCTCGTTCTTACCTCGGTGTACTGGGAATATCGCACATAATTGTAAGCTGTTAGACCTTGTTAATTGACACTTCCTGAAGATATATGATTTTGATTAACATGTTGGTATGTTGTAATGTCGGTAGAGCACAAGTTCAGATGGCAGACTATTAGGGTACTTTTACTGATTACTATATTCTGAGACAGAACTTGATTAATATACTCATTTATTACAACAATGTGTGACACTGTCCCTTATTATACTTAATTTAATAACCATTACGTATATATTGTTTTATTCATTCGAATTACGTTTGAGTTACCACATTTTGTATCCATGTTTCACAATAAATCGTCAATACAATAAATTTAACAAAATACATAAAAGTCCTAAGTCATAGTGATAAATTAAGCAGCACAAATTAATAAAAATAATATACAATTTACATCCATTAAATTGATTACAAATAAATATAGGAACATAATATTTTAAGTAAAAAAATGTGGATTGATACATAATATCAACATTTTATTTCCATTAAAGAAAGAAAATGGTTTAATATATTGTATTAATAAAAAATAAAAATTATATTAATTTATACGTTAAATAGAACTTAAGCAGGAATATTGTGTTCTCATATATGAAAGAAACATATCCGAGCATCAATATACTTCACACCATATGTAATTTCAGAAGGAGCAAATACAGATAGAGGAAGAGGTATCAAGGGAGATTTGTGAGCTTATAAAAGTAAAGAACACGCCAGAGTATTTTCCATCAGTAATGCTGGTTGCCGTATCGTTCAGAGTTCTTCGAATGTAATTTTCGTTGCTGTTTCATGAAATTCACATGGTGCATTTGGCCTCGTTTATAAAACCCCTATTATATAATGAATTTCATTTAACTCATGTTGAAAACCAAACCTAAATATAAAACAATGTCTTACCACCAACCAAGTGTATCACCTGCCATTTTAATATGCATACATAAATTATAAATTATGTTTTATAAGCCAAAAGCTACGTACAAGAAACTATAAACTAGATTAAAAGCTAAATTTTGTAAAGTTTCAAGTTTATGCTTTTATAATTTAAATATTTAAAGTTATTTAAATGTTGGAGAGTTTTTATTTATAATAAAACAAGTACTAAACTGAAAAAGCATAGGAGTACTTTATCACTTTCACGGTTGCAAGCATAGCTCTGTAGCAAAACTTGCAGAAAACGTTAAATTTCACGAGTTTAAATTGCGTTCACCGATTCGCCAACTTATTTCCTAACTTTTATATTTACGCTAGAGTTCAATTAACCTTATCTCGCCACACTTACGCTTTCCTACATGTTGACGATCCATTTTAATATGTCTGGAAACTTATAAAGGAGTTTCATAAAAGTTGTTCGCCCGAAAAACACAAGAGTAATTCATATATCACTTTCAAAAACACTATCTCATTGCAGAATAGGCGTTTAAGAATATGATTAATTGTTTTCATCGGTATGCAATTCAAGATACATATAAAACAAAATTTATAGAAGATTACATTGAAGTTATGACACACAATTCTTTACAGAAAACGACGAATAACTTGTTTCGCACCTAATCGTTCAACTTAACTTATATTTAGAGTGTTTACTTCATTTAAATTTATACAGTACCACGGTAAGTCTTTTAACTGAGTTGTAAAATTGTACACTTTATGGCTTTTCTTTGTAGCATCTAGAAGATACAAACTCACTTGCACTCTGTAATTTATGTATAAACTTATTTGAAGTTATGCCTTTAGTGTCTTTATAAATAATCTAGTAGCCCGGCCACAAGACCATTATTCTAATAAAGCTTTTATTAACATAATTGCACGTAAAAGAGTACAATTGTAAAAATAATCGTAAACAATTTCAGTTGCACGCGAACCGCGAAAGGAATCTATTTCCTGGGGGATCAGGCCGCAAAACCTCAATACGGGTTGTTTTCCATTTATAAAGGATTTTTTCATACTTTCGATGTTTCCCGTTATTAGGGTTCGACAACAGCGGACGTTTGCGCAAGCCTTTTCGGTCAATTTTGTTGAATTTTTCAGTAAAGGTTTGCGGGAAATGTGATGTGACACATGGGTTAGTGCCACTAATATTTTAGTCACATTAAAAATAGACTCAAGCTAGGTGATCCTATTTGTTAGAGAGTATCAACTTCGTTCTCTCGTATAGAACACACGTATGTTCGTATGTATGTATGTAATACACATAGGTATTAACGTCGTAAAAAATAAAAGTCTAGGATTGAAGATAATATATTTATATCAGATATAAAAAATGTCATCTATTTTAGTGCTGTTTTTTTCTGGTATTATAACGGATTCTAATAATACAAAGTAGACATACTTCATTGGTAATGCCAATAGTATTGAGATTTTCTATTACATCAACTCAAATGTCAATATTGATTTACCTTCCGATAACCAATCCATTTAAATGTAAATAATTAATGCAGTAAAGCTGGCTATTCAATTGCGTACTGCTTGTCAAGAGAATGGTTTGGTTATCCTAGGCGATTAAAATACTCCATGTTGACGTATACGTTATGTATCACCGTGCAATTTTATTAGTCTAGGAAGTTGCATAATTAATTTTCCGGTAAATCAGTTTTCAATTTCACAAATGGAAAATTATTGATATCCCTCTCTTTTTTTCAAGTTATTTGTGAGGGATGAGCTGTCCATTAACAGTGACATTCAAATCCCGTCAATTAAATATTTAAATAGATCGCGTCAAAAATGTTGCTAAATAGAATGATGAATTTTTCAGGAATTTATAATATCGGATTTTTTAATAACTGGCATTGATTATTCCCTCTTATATTTTCGCAGATTGCAAATATCAAAATATGTGAAATTTTTTATTTATAGTTTGGACAAAATTCCTGTATTCTTTGACAATTGTGTCGCGGAACTGTGTTACACTACACTTTTGTTGATAAAATTTATAACAAACAAAATAAAATATTTTAATATAAAAAGTCTGTATACGAATATTTCCATTGTTCGTATCAAATCTGGTAATGTTGGACTTGAACTTAAAGATTAACGAGAAAGGATAGCGCTATCGCCAACGCTGCCGCTAACAAACGATTTAAATATTCATGGACCAAGTCTGAATTACAAGAACAATCACGAAATATTTATCGGATCAATACAAAGCTACGTTCCACATCTGGTTGTTGTTTATGACAGGAAGCCAAGTTGAAAATAAAAAAATAAATAAAGCGGGTGACGGTATCCGGAATAGCAGATGCACACAGTAAGAAGTATAAAAGGAATCGCAGAATGAAGTGATGTCGAGTTCATAATGCCGCCAACCACGGAACGACATATACATAACTATATGCAGTGTTTATGCCGGATGCTAGAATGTAATCATAAAAGCTTTACGGATACGCAAACATGTACCCATTTGAATTTCAAACACTCAAGCTTTCAGATCTTCTTTCGTGTTAATTCGCTCAATTTAACAAAGAGGACGTGACGGCGGAACTTTCAACGCACGCCTTCCATAATATACCAATGTTTGTCATGTATCAATCTCTATTATTGAGTTTCTGATGAACGCTTTGTTTTATTTTAAATATTTTATTTAATCACTTAATCGCGAATATTTTTTATTTAAGTGAAACATTCTTGAATAAGGCACTTTGTGACTCGTATAAATATGACTTTTTATTTCCTCGAAAGGGCCATTTATCTTACTATTATTCTAACATAAAAGTTAAATAGAAGAATGTCTGATGAAAACAAATGTCAAGGATAACCTACCGTTAAAAATAGTGTTGTCACTGTTGTAACGAAAATGTATTTCACGTGTCAAACGTCAGCGTGAACGTTCTGGCTTAGAGTGCATTCAATTTATCTTGAACATTTTCCTTTATATCTGAGAAAGACAATCTTTTTAGTACGTGTTAAATGCCTCCGAGTTTTTTTCTTAATAGTATATATTTACAATTATTGAAGCCTGTACAGCAAATATGAGAAAGAATAAAGAATGACAAACGTTATCTAACAAGTGGATTAAAGAATTTAGCATATTTATAATGACATATCAACAAAAACATTACAGTTCATGTAATTTAATTAAATATCACTTACACTTTGACATTTTTTTCAATTGGAGAGTATGAAGAAATTAAATAAAGGACTTTCTAGAAACCGAAAATTATTTTATAACAAGATTAACTTTCATTCTATAAACCATTACTTGAACGGAGACAACATTTTTATTTGTTTAATAAAATAAGATTGATAAAATCTCTTTTTATACTTACTTACCGAACCGAATAAGGGTGACCAACTTCTTTATATTGACCGTATATTCGTCTTAAAATGAGTACTGATCTTCATATTTAATACATTAAAACATGAGTGGCATGGGGAGGGGGCAGTAAACCAACATATTCTATTATAATATTTATTAAGTAACACGCAATAACAAAAAATAACAGTATGTACAATCAAAAGATTACCGACGAAATATTTATTTTCTATATTATTTTCTTTTTAATAGAGTCTGCTACTACATGTTCAGCCAAACGTTCATAATTTTTTATGTAGCCAAACGGTTAATGTTGATGTACTAATCAGCAAGTACATAATGATTTTTTAACACTTAATTAGGATGTTTTGTCTGCGCCAGGACAACCGAGGATCACAGAGTTCTTTAACATATACCCTGTAATACTTACAAAACACGGAACCAACGGTTTTACATCGCTCTCGGACGATGAGTTTCTGAACATTTTTTTCCTATCAGAAAAATCATCATCGTGACTGGAAAATAAACCCCTAGCTTCAAAAGCCAGTATCTTAACATATAGGCTACCGCAACAACTGTTAAGTGTTTATAGCTTTTTTGAAATATTGAAATATATCATTTCTCACCTGTTTGCTACTTCTAGTTTAGTGTATTTCCACGAAAATTTATTGTAAATAGGAAATACGTATGTCCTGCAGGCGTTATTTACGTATTTCTTGTTGATAGTTAATAATCATGATAATATAACATTCCACATATCCTTAACTCTTTCTCTCTATAATGTTGTTTTAAATTCTTTTTTGACAATACACTTTTACTAGAAATGCAAGGATGTAAATTTCATACTTCCTAGAGCTTCGATGGTTCCACTTTTAAATGCTTGTTTGAGGAAAATGAAAAGCCCACTTGGTGCTGTGTCATCTCTATAGTTCTTATTGACAATTGTAGGTAATTATTATCCTCACGATATGTTAGGCTTTTCAATAGGAAGAACGTAGATTACGGGAGGGCATTTCACTTTCCCAGTCCCTTAGACTGTTAATAAAAATTACTATAGATTAAAAACAATGCAATGTTCCCCAGGTGCATCGCAATTTCGCAATCTTTAAAAAACATATTGTCTTAAAAATTGTAATAACCTTAATAATTATCATCCCCAGTTCAAATAATGTCAATTGTACGCAACTATCCTGAATGTAAAAGTACGATAAAAATTCTTAATCTCATTTTATTGCTTATTATTTTAAAACAAAAACATCTTACAGACTTTAAAAAATAAGCACGAAAAAATTAATGCAGGAATTGTCACAAAGATAACAGTAAACAATGCTTCAAAGTATCATAAAATTAAAGGCAATTCGGGTGA